>BMAO01034690.1:0-40903 GCA_019973975.1 Trichonephila clavata
TTTTCTGCAGGAAGTTTGGTGATAGCCAAGAAAAAAAAACCCACTATATTTTGGTCCAAACTTTGGACCCTTATAGGCATCACACCTTTACAATAAGAGGACATCACTTCCATGTCGAGGACTTTCCCGCAGTCAGCTTTAATCAAAGTGCATACTCCAATAAGAGATGTATATCCACGGGTCTTCCAGGTCCCATCACCGCTTACTACAACAGAATTTATGGTGCCATCAATAATTTTTTCTTTCAGCAGCCGCTTTCTTCATCGATGCATTTGCAAGCGCTTCACTTACATCTACTATCTTAGCATGAATTCTGTCGTAAGCTTTCTGAGACAATGGATTTACCAAATACATAAGAGAACAAAACGTCTCGAGGGAAGACAATCCTTGGCCGATATATTGCATTGCCAGAACAGACTGTCTATTGATTTCATGTATATTTTTTATACCAATAAGTTTACCGGAATTAATTTGTGTTCAATGCTACATTTTCTGCTTGTGAATAGAAATGTAGAAGGCAATCCTACAGTTGATTTTTCACTTATTTTTATTTTCCCATATCACACAGAGCAACAAAGTAATTTTTTCAATTTTTGAAAATAATAAACTTATATAGATTAGTCTATAACCTTGAAATTCAAGGCAAACATCATTTTCAAACGCTTGCGAAATCTTGTGTGCAGTCTGTAATTTTTTAGAAGATGAACATTTGTTATATGAAATATTTTCAAACGAGATATAAACTTTTTCAGAAAAAAAATTTCTTCACGTACCTGTTTCCTTGAAATCTTTTCTTCTTATGTATTTTTCCAGATGTCCTTTTTTTGCAAGGAAGATCCATATTCAATTGATTGTAAGCACAAATGAATAAGTAAGAGAATCCAAGATCGAAATGAAAATTAACAATCCCGCTCAGATAAAGCAAAGTTAAAAGTTGAATTGTAATCTTGTTACTGACGTACAGAATCAATTTGATATTAGGTGTGACTATTTTACTAAAACTAATCTGCGAAGTATTAAAATGTTTGGGCTGTGTTCTACCAGCTGTCAAAAGTGGGCGTGGCACATGCAAGTTTTTGTTTACGTTTTATCAGTTATTTCTCAATAACTTCGGAAGTTTTCACAGTATCAACAAACCTTTGGTAGCAAAATACTCACAAACATTGAGGCTTTAACATATATGTTTTTTTTTTTTTTTAAATTGAAAACATTGAACTGTAAGTGCCCCGTAAGACTTTAACAGAACGGGTTTTTTTTCTTTTTACTTTTTATGAGCATTATTGCCCAAGTACAAATAAATACCACCTTTTCGAATCGAATGTGGTCCAAATTTTGCGCAGCAAATAACTTTTTCTTGACTAAGCTACAACTGTTGAATGACACAGAAGTTATTATTTCCATCAAAAAACAATCCTGCATATGGAACAGTGTTGTTGACGTAATTTGTAATTCATGACAAACATGTTGTTATGTAATTGAAAATATCTCTCGTAGCATAATCCGCTTTCATTATAGTGTGTGTGCTTACAGCACCATCTATAGATACACTTTGAATTATTTTTTCCCTTAACTTTTGACCTTTCTTTTAAGAATATTTAGTTTAAATTTGAAGTTATTCTAGCCAGTTCTTTTTTACAGCACTTTAAAGGTGAGCATTTATTTATGATCACCTATTAAATGAATGACTAATTATCTGTAAATATCCCACTAAAAATATTGATGCAATTTGTTTTCATGTGCGAAATAACTCAACCTTAAATTAAGGAACTAAATTATCAAGTATGTAGTTTTATCTTACTGAATCTTTATGGCATGGGAAGACATGCGTTAAGTTATTTAAAAAATGATAAAACCATTTTAATCAGGAAAAAAGATATATATTGGCTGTAAACTTTATTTCTAAACTTAAATATTGTTTTCATTAATGAGGCTCTTCTTGAAAAATCTGCAATTTGTGACCGTATTATTTAAATTACTTTACCTATATTGGAAATATATTTCAATAAACTAGGTAAAAATTGAGAGAGTAATTAATCGGTCTCTAAAATACACATATTAGACATGCTAATAAAAAAAGTATTTTCCAGTTTCAATTACTTTTTCGAAATATATTAAGAAAACAAAACATTCCAAATAATTAATGGCTAAAAATCTATTTTTTTCTGTAAAATATTTTTAAAATCCATTTAAAATCCATCATATCCGTTTGAAATAGAACATATTTATTCAAAGTAGAATATGTGAGCTTTTTTCCCCATGAAAATGCCTTTTGTTTGTTCATTTTTAATTAAATTAAAAGGTCTAGATAGAAAAATGGTTCTTTTAGTCAGAATTAATTATATGTCATTGATAGTTATATATTGTGGCAAATTAGCTGATTAGTAATATCGGATTGAAAAAGAAAAAAAAAGGCCTGGTGTACTACATTGTAAATGAGAAGAACTCTGGGATTTCCTTAAAGAATGAAATATAAAACATTAATTTAAAATTGCTATATTAATTAAACTGAAAGATACAAAATGTTAAATATTTCACATTCAAGGGTATCATTTATTTCTTGTGTAATTGAAATAAACCATAACTGACAAAAAATATTTTTTTCATATAATTTGATGTCAAATTTAGCATTTTCTCTGGCACACAACCAAATGAAAGAATTAACATCTATGGTATATGATATATTTACATTTTTTTTTACTTTATCATTAATATCGGGCATATAAATAATAAAATAAAATAATTTTTTTAAAAAAAATATACCATGATTTTTATTTGAAAATCAAAAGTTATTTAAAATATTAGTATTTATTTTTTATTTTTTCTTCAATGCATAGTTAAATAGAAAATGAAATTTCAAAAAGTGTTCTGGATCGTACAAATTTCAGGGTTGCTGTATAGATTTAACACATATTGCTTTCATGTTACTCTTCAGCAAATACAAAGATTTTCGGTTTTTCAGAAAAAAATCTCTTTATTCTTATAATTGGCAAACCACAAAAAGTGTATAGTCTCAAAAACAATGTAATCCTATTGATTACCAATTGAAATTCTATTACAATTATTATTACTTAAAGTTAGATTCACGTCCTATATATGAAACAATATTATCAATAATTATAAAAATATTTCAATACGTGAGCATCGTAAATTTTATTTCTAATATTTGCTTCCTGCTCCAAACCAATCTTAAAAATTCAGTTTAAGATATCAATTCAATTTAAAAAATTATTTTCTTATTAAATCAAAAAGAAATCTTACAAAATCCGAATTTGCACCTATAGTTAAAGGGGAGATTTTTAATTTTTCAGTATTTCATTTTAATAATTAGTATCAAAATAACATTATACTTAAAAAGAAAATACAGAGAAGTTACTAAAAATATTTTATATTCGTGATAGTGTTTGTATCAAAAATAAATTTTAATTTAAGAGTTCAACATAATGCCTACTTAGATATGACCGCCCTGAATTACAATTACTTGGATCCTGTTATTATGATCTGGCATTAATATGCTCGAAATTTAGAGAATGGTTTATAGTAAACACACAATTGCACTCTTGTCTGGACTCTTGATTCAACTTTAACATGACTGGAGAAACAGTAATTCTTTCGTTTTGCATTTGAAGGCGTATTTTCTTTATATTTCTATTCAGTTAATCCAATAAAGCCAAGTACTATTCTCTTTTAATTGTTTTGTCTTCCTCAAAGTAATCAATAAGCAAAATTCCATGTGGATCGCAAAATACGGAAGCTCTAAGCTTGCCACTTGATATTTGAGTTTTTGGTCGCTTTAGAAGGCTTTCAGCGGTTTCAGTCACATTTCAGCGATCTTTTTGATTCAGACCTGTAGTAATTAGTCCATGATTCCTCCATTTTCACATATGGACGTAAGGAATTCTGTTTATTTCGCTGAACAGATCCATACAACGTAGTTGTTTTTTATCTACAATGAGCAAACGAATCAACTACTTTGAACACAGCTTTCTCATTGACAAATGATGAAGCAAAATAGTATACACTCTATCTTCTGATTCATTTATATCATCTGCTATCTCACGCAACTTCAATTTACGATCGGCGAAAAGGATTTTATGGACTTTTTTCATCTTCTCAGGAACAACTGTGAAACTTGCGTGACCACGTTTGATGTCTTCATACGACCTCTTAACCGTTGTTGGCGATGAAGTAGAGTCCGAATAACGCTTCTCAAGCTAATGTTTTTTTTTTTTTTTAGTTCAGAGCCTTTTTTCGTCAAAAAGGTTTAATCAATACATAAAATTCTCATTCATCCATGGTTTCTCATCAAGCAAAAAATGTTTCACTAAAACCACTGTACCTTTTTAACTGAGCAAGATATTATCACGAAATTTTGTCACGTACTGTTTGAAAGTTAGTACTGCTAGGTTGGATATAGGGAAGTTAGAAGGTAGCACAATCTCTATATGCTAGACCCTGTACTTATTGTGCGGTGTGTTACTTCATTTATCGTAAAGGTAAGAAAAAAATTAAACTAAAATAAAAAATATTGCTCTCGCTTAACAAAATGTTACATAAATCAGCAATACAAATTAATGTAAGTTTTAAATTAACTTGAAAAAAATCAAATACAAATTTGTCAGTCCTTCAATGATATTCACTTAAATAAATTGCATAATTAGCGTAGAAAAACATTTTGTTTTAAGTATTAACATTCTATCCTATTATTTTTAGGTATATATGTTTCATACACTTTGATCACAAATTTATTTTAAACCTTTAAAATTGATTCACGTCATAATATAAATATATGAATATACATTAAATTATGAACTGCATTGTTTGTGACTATTTATCAGAATACATAATTATAACATGACACATAAATATTTTGAAATATCTGAAAACTTGGATAAACACTATTTTACTATTATTAAAGTTCTGAAGTTTATGTGCTTTAAGGCCTTTAACGCTAATTTAGTGTAGAATATAAAGAATATATGTTTTTTAGTAAAACAGTTAATGTAAAATCAAATATTATAAATAGAACTTTCGTTGACCTAAAAGATATATTTACGTTTTTGGTTTAAAAATGGTTCAAGAAAATTAATATTTTGACAGAGAATATATTTTTTTCTAATATATCTACCTAAACACTTTTTTACAGACAAATATAAGTGATTGCTGAAATATATATATGTCCTTTCATTCTTTAATTATATTATACACTCATGGACAAAAATAATTTGTGCACCAAGAATCAATAGCGGGATCGTAACTAGACTTGACATGATGAAACATGTTGGTGAAATATGCAAATGATTAGAAATTCAGCGATATTGCGCATTACGTATAGCTAGTAAAGGCCATTTAACGTCGTTCTCCGTGTATTCTAAAACAGGTAACCAAAACTTGTTTGAGTGTGCTGAGTCGTTTACAAATGAAGTGCTGAGGTAGACAGGTTATTACGCCCTTTTCGAAGACAATATGAGCAGCTGTTGCAGTTTTCGAGGGAGAGAATCATCGGCATGATGGAAGCTGGATGGTCAGTTAAGTGAGTACCTCGTCATTTAGGCCGCTCTGATTGTGTTGTGAGTAGGTGTTGGGATCATTGGATCTAAGAGATATCATTTACACTAAGACAACGCTGAGGACGCATTCGACAGACCAATTATAGAGAAGACCATCACATTCTAAGAAATGTACGCGTACAGGCAACTGCTTCATCGGCCGCCATTCAGACACATATAGGCACCTTCACTACTGGCCCCTGTGTCTTCTCAAACCATACGAAGGCGCCTGGTTGAAGGAAATTTGGGATCGCGATGTCCATTACGTATGCTGCCCTTGACCCCCACCCATCGACGCCTCCGTTTGGAATGGTGCCGCTCATGAGGAAACTGTACTGCAGATGAATGAAACCAGGTCGTTATTAGCGACGAATCCAGATTCAATCTCAGCAGTAATGACAATTGTGTTCGTGTGTGGAAACCCCTTGGTGAACGCCTCCATCCGGCTTTTGCTTTACAGCGATACACTGCTCCCACAGCTGGTATGAGGGTATGGGGTGCCATTGCCTACAATACACGGTCACCCCTAGTAGGGATCCGTGGCACCATGACAGTACAGCAGTATGTCCATGATACCTTGCAACCACATGTGTTGTCACTCATGTAACGGTTTCCGAGAGACATTTTTGTACAAGACAATACTCGGCCTGACACGGCAAGAGTGTCACACAACTTTATGCGTACAATTACTAACCTTTCTTGACCTAACCGATCCCCAGATTGATCTCCAATCGAGTATATTTGGGATGACGAGTTGGGCATCCCATGAGTTTGAACGAACTAGAGGCAAATTTACAGCAAATATGGAACGAAATGTCTCAAGACATCATACAGAACGTGTGTGCCTCAAAGCCCGATCGTATCGAATCGTGAATTCGGGCAAGAGGAGGTTCAACAGGGTATTAAATCCTCCCTTCTTTAGCCTTTTTCTCTGAAATAAATGATCCTTTTTCTTTGATTTTTAAACATTTCTTTATATCGAAGTAGTCATTACGTACGTAAATTTTCATGTCATTTAGACGGCTCCTTCTTGGTGCGCTATTTTTTTTGTCCATGGGTGTATTATATATATATATATATATATATATATATAGATTGTAAGTCAAAATGAAACTTTTTCAATTTGCTTCAAATGTGTTTCTTTACTAATTAGATAGGCATATTTTACAAATCTTTGATGCAATGCAAAAATAAATATTTCTTTAAAAATTAATATACTTTCTCATCTGCCATTTGTTTTTATGCGTTAACGATGCACAACAAAATAAGTTACTTGCAAAAAATGCTTCAATAACAAATTGTTTTAATTAAATAACATTTTATGTCCTATAAATTTGAAATCAAATGTGAATTAATAAATACTTTGAAACAAAAGATAATAGAAAAAAGATAAATGAAAAATGTGTCGGCATACAATTCTTATTTTCTAAACACGTTTAAACGGTACAAAATAAGTATGTCCTTCAAACATTTTTTCCAGCAACAATTGTTTTTCCAAAACAATTTTTCCAGCACTCCGTATTTACATTTGAGATTGAGCTCAATTTATATTCTATTCTTACTCTACAATTATACATTTTTAAATGTTATAGCAAACCGAAAAAAAAGTAAATATTAGTTACAAACTAAATATGTGCATTTCAGATTATAAATAATATTACAATTACAGTTACTTTTTTCAACAATTTAATTTTACAATAATTTTAGGCCATCGTTTCAACCATCATTTTGGGATTATATGCCTTAGTACCTAAATCATGAAATAATGCAATAAATTAGATATGATAGGTTATTTAGAGAATAATAAAATTTGGATTTGGAGGAGACTTGGAATACTGTTGGTAACAAAATTCACTGCTTTGGGACCTAGGGAACTTAACTAATGATCAATTAGTACAAAAATATGATAATTCAATACTTTTTACTTAAAGAACACAATCCCGCATTAATTTAAATATATAATCTCAAATACGTCAGTAGAATTAGAGAACAGTGTTTTTTTTATTATTATTGCACTATCTCAAGCAAAGGTCCAAGATAATGTAATAGTTTCGCAGCCTTAGGGACCAGTAAAAGAGTCATTTTTTTCTGGTTTTAGGTTCATAAACATTTAAGTTATCCCACCAATTATCATGGAATATTTATTCACAATGATAATCAAGACACAAATATCTTTGATCAGGCAAAACATTTTTTCATTAAATATAATTTCCGCATCTTGTACCATGATTAATATTAATTACAAATAAATCTATTGCTGATGTTTGTTTATAAATTATAGTATTAAATGAGGTATAAATATAGGGAACAATATCATAAAAGGAAATAAGCCTTTGAAAATATCTCACATTACGGAAGTGAAAATGAGAATTCCCCTCTCGACTTGACAGCTTTAAAGGCATATGATGAAGCGGAAATCCATATCTCTCTGTTGCGGCTGATATTAAAGCATCTAAGACTATAAATACAACATGAAGTAAAACTTTCGCACTGAGCACATATATTTTACGCAGATGGAGCTTGCTGTATTTGCAGAAATTTATGAATATTGGCGAGTATCAAATGTCAGGTTGAAATAGAATCGTTCTGCGAAAAAGCTATTTTGCATAAATATATCAAAGTAAATGAGGCGAGTGTTGACTCAGTCTAAAGCAAAACACATCAATAAAAATAAGTATAAAGCGAGCTCAGGTCACTAACTTTTTGGTTTATGGATAGATGTATGTATGCAGTTCGGCATTCCAGTTTTGTTCAAATGACAAAAAAGGGACCCTTTTCCATCTACTGAAATATTTGTATTAAATGGTACACAAAATGAAAACAATTTCAACGAAAATACATTGTTAAAATATAGGTACAAAAACAATGTTATCAGAAAACAAAAATGATTATTCGTTTTAACATTGCCTTTACATTTTTAAGTTTCTCTTTCTCCTTTACAATGATTTGTGTATTTTTCAGTTTTAGAATACATGTATGTACGTAAAAGAAGGAGGAAAAAAGAAAAAATATTTTTTTTGATAAAAAGATGATAAAACAATGAGTGATGATTGCAAAATAAATTATACTGTTTGATAAGATTATTTTTTAGGTATTTATGGAGTATATGGGGTAATGAACCATATACATAAAATATATACACATATCAAGAATACAATATATTTTTGCTCATGATCTGTACTCAAAATGCATGCTATAAATATATATGCATATATATATATATATATATATACTCACTTCCAAAAGTTAAGAACGGTAAGGAAAATGCTAATTTCTGAAAGCCAATCAGAATTGAAGCGGATGCAATTCGCTTCAGATGTAGATGGAGAGAAGTATGCTAATATAGTAGGTAACAGCCATTCGTGCTTTCATGTCAAGAAATATGAAAAAGGGCAGTCTTATAAGAAGCTAGCTTTATGAAGGGTTACAGAAAGTAATTGTAAGTGCTGATAGAAGGTGTTTAAAACTTCCGTACAATTTGTTTTGAAGACATACGTGATTCTATGACTTCGAGAAAACGAATGGAAAATTCTGAGCGCTAGCGCACTATAGGGCGCATTGAAGCAGGACAGAGGATCCCAGGTGTTGCTCTTTTCTTCAGCGTTCATCAATCTGTAATTTCACGTTTATGGAAACAATTCCAAACCACACAGACGGATGTCCGAAGCCCCATAGGCGGTCGCCCAAGGGTTACAACTCCCTCGGAAGAGCGATATATTGCTATTGTAGCCAAGCGGAATAGCAGAGAAACCTCCACACGTGTGACATCTATGGTTACAGCGTCCATTGGTAAGGCTATATCTGAAGCTACTGTAAGCCGAAGATTACATATGAATGGACTGTATGCCGGGTACCTCGTGTTTGTATTTCTTTATCTGTCCAATCAAGAGGGGCACGATTAAAGTGGTGCCGGGAATATGGCAATTGGACTGTGTCTGACTGGGGTAATGTTATGTTTACTGATGAGTCAAGATTTGCTCTGGAACCAGATGACAAGCGTATAAAGATATGGCGTAAAACAAGGAACACGCAATCAACCCCAAAACATCACCGAACATCACACATTCCGAGGCGGAAGCATTATGGTGTGAGCAGGGATTTCATTAGGATACCGCGCCGACCTACACATCTTTAAACGGGGTTCTGTGACGGCTGTCCGGTATCGAGATGAAGTCCTAGAACCCATTGTGATATTGTACTCCGCAGCAGTTAGCCCTACCTTTGTTTTAATGGACGATAACGCACGTCCCAATAGAGCTGACATCGTCGATGACTACTTGGGGAGTGAAGGGATTGCGCGTATGGCGTGGCCAGCACATTCCCCCGACCTTAATCCCATTGAAAATCTTTGGGATGCTCTCGGCCGTGCCATATCTTCACATGTCCCACCTCCATCCACTCTTATTGAGCTGGAAACTGCTCTACAAGAAGAATGCGGATTGCTTAATTCTGCGGTGGTAGACCACCTATTTGAATGTATGGTCAGAATGTGGAAACATTGCATACAGATGAAGGGGGATCACATACCCTATTAATGCCCATTTTTTTCATTTTATCCTGTTTATTTTAACTTTATACATAATTCTGTTTAAGTCTCCAGTATGACATTATGTGATAACTTACAAAAATTTAATATTGTTTTCATTTCTGCATATAAATATTGATTTTGTTTTTTGTATAAATATATATGCTAATTTACTGCCAAATTTTCTGTATATATATATATATATATATATATATATATATATAGTATCATAAAATGAAAAAATACTCCGTATAATAAAATTGATAGTACTAAATTATACCACTAACAAAACTAGAAGAGTAAAACCAGATTTCAAGAAGCACAATATAAAAAAATGATGGAAAAATATATTGTTTTAGAATTAACTAAGCATATGTATAACATGAAACAGAGTTAGGACTTTAAAATGTAAGAAACCAGAAGAGTCAATGGGCTAAAATGAAGACCTATTATGATTTCTAAAGCTGTTGCTGAATTAGGACCAGCAAAATTAGGGTTAAATATATTTTACGGATCCAACACTTCCCCGTTCAGCAGAAATTTTAAACATAATAGAAAAACATAACCAAATTGAAAAGTTAGGCCTAAAACCTCCCACGTGTAATTTGCAACCAACAGAAAAATATAATAAAATTAATATAAAATATGAAAGGAAATGAAATTTTAGCAAGATAAAAATAAAAATATATAAATAAAAAAAAAACTTACGTGAAAAAATGCAATTCACAAGAAAGCGGTGAAAAAACCACTAAAATCGAACGCAACTATGCTAAGTGATGTTAAAAATGAAGTGTTATGTTGGTAACACTAGAAAAAAAAATTAGTGGTGCCACCTATATAGTTTTATTGCAATTAAACTAATCAAACAAAAATAATTTCAGATATAGGGAAAAATATTTAAAACAAAGAACAAAGTTTACTATATTACTAAAGATGATTAAGTCATCTAATGTATCTAAAAAAGTAACAAGAATCGAAACTAAGGTTATTGTATTCATAAAAGTGCAAATAAATATTGGCTAAACAGTTACTAGCAGGCCCTCCTTGTGGAAGACCTTTAATTTGCTAATAATAAGAGTTATTGTGAAAAATATAATTTTCATTTATTACTAGATGGATAATAGAAAGATATTTATTGTACTTAATTAGTTTATTCAAACAATATTTTTGTATAGGCTATTTTCAGAATTTTAACCATACTCCCAATATCTATGGAATTAAATAAATTTTCAAAGTCATAGGTTTGAATAGAGATAATTTTTTTTACCTTGCATATACTTAATGATATCTAAACTATTCTTAACTGTAATCGAATTATCAATACTGTCTAATGTAGATTGAATAATATTTTGTAGCTTTCTACCCTGAAGTGTAATATATGTTTTAAAGCCGTTTGTTATAGTTCTAAATTTAATAGGATTTTTATGAAATTTTGGAGTTAGGAAAATATGAGGGAATTTAATATCCGAAATACGTAAATCTAGTGTTTTTTATAAAATGCAAAAATTCGATTAAAAATTTCTCTTTTGCTAGAATTAGATTTTTTTAAAAGCATAATTATTATGAAAATGTCTATTTAGCATATCAGTATACAACCACTAGCAAATAATTGCATAATTATTTGCAAGTGAATATATATATATATATATATATGTGTCTGTGTGTGTGTGTGTGTGTAGGTTATTCTTGAATAAAATTCATAAATAAAATAATTATTATAATTATAATGCATGATTTAAAAAAAGTAATAACACGGTAACACAAATAAAGTAACAAGCCAAAGAACAACTCATAAGATATAGTTTTTGAAATGGCGAAATAGCATTGTTTCAAATAGTGACATATTCCGAATTTTAAGCATCAACCAATCTCAATAGGGGAAATATTTCAAGTTTTCTGTTGGACACTAGCTTTCAAATTGAAATCCTTTTGGTATATATTTCTTAAATTTATAACATATCCTTTACAAAAAATATTAATATTTTTAACTTGATAAAATATGAACCACATGATAATACCAAGAGACTAAGGGGAATTCTTCATGACTCTCATACACCCCACCCCCGTAATGTTAAATTTCTTCATTTGTTGGTTGCAAATAATTTTCTAAATTAATATAATTCTCTTCCTTTAAATTTTATATTTAATAACTCGTCCCAAAAATCTTAAATCCAAATCTGCAACCACACATGCAAGATTTTCAATCTTAATTTTTCCCAAATTCTGGGCAGCCAATCTTTACACATCTCACTTGACCCACATGACAAATAGCAAAGTCTCTCAGCAACTCCATGACTCCCTTTCCTCCAATTGAACTCTGTCTGCAAGCCCTAATTAGCCACTCCCATTTTCAATGTTCATTCCACCAATCAAGTGTCTTCCTATCACTCAGGACTGCTACTTTCACCAGCTCGCTTCGCGAACCAGTTGCTCAGAGATGACAAGCATAATAGTATATATTAGGGTGACCGAAAAGTTATGTCATTTTCGCGCATGTCAATGCTGCTTTACCGTTTATGAGTTCATTGCGTAGTTGAAAGTCGTGACAGAGACATTTCAAAGTTAAAGTGACTTGTTTAGTTGCCAAAACGTAAACCTTAAATGTTCCTTCCCCATTTTGAGTGAAATGGCTATCCAAATACCAGAAGAGATTCATTTCCGTCATTGCATGCTTTTGGAGTTTCACAATTGTAGTAATGCAACAGTTGCTACCAAAAACATTTGCGATGTTTACCCAAGTGCCTTAGATGTTCGTAAATGCCAAAGGTGGTTTTTTAAGTTCAGATCTGGTAATTTCGATCTTTCCGATTCACATCGATCAGGAAGACCAACAAACTATAAACAATGACGTTATTAAGGGTGCAAATGGAAGCAAATCCATGTCAGACAATCGAGGAACTGTCAAATGCTCTTAACCAACCTTGGCCGACCATCCAAGAATATTTCCAACATATTGGTAAAACAAACAGAGCAGGTGTTTGGGTTCCGCATAATCTGTCTGAAGAAAACATAGCTAACCGATCTACGACATGTAACTTATTGCTTCAACGGTACAATATAGAACCGTTTTTTGATCGCTTGATAACTGTATAGGAAAATTGGGTCCTGTATGATAATCCAAAACGCAAAAGACAGTGGCTCTCTCCGAATGAACCACCACGAAGGACTGCTATGCCAGGTTTACATCCAAAAAAATGCGCTTTTGTGTGTTTGGTGGGGTAATCGTGGACTCGTCCATTTTGAAGCGGGAAACATGGAGAAATTATTAATGTAGACCTTTTTTGTGTGCAGATCTACTAAATAAATCATTAGTTTTAAAGTTACCAGTGATTATCGATAGAAAAGCCAGTATTTTGCAACACGATAATGCAAGACCACACTGCGCAAGAAAAACGCTGGAAAAAATTAATGGATTGGGGTAAGAGGTATTGCCTCACCCACCATACTCGTCGGACATTGCGCCAACGGATTTCCATTTATTCCGTTGAATGCAACACTTCTTAACAAACAAAAAAATTCAAAATTTGGATGATATGAAAAATGCCATCCTAAGATATTTTACTGAAAAACCAATTAATTTTTATCGATGCGGCATTGAAAATTTACACACTAGATGGCTAAATTTTGTTGAAAAAGTGGATGATCACATCATTGAATAAAAAGGAAAACTAGTAAAAAATGTATTTATTCGAATTTTTTGTGAAAAAAATGACATAAAATTCCGGTCCCCCTAATTATTTCTTGATGCCACGAAGTAGAGTGCAGCTTGTCTTGATAGAAATGCTATTGACCTTTTGATTTCACGAAGTAGAGTGTAGCTTGTCTTGATAGAAATGCTATTGAACTTTTGATGACTGAATATTTATTGTCTGGTCTGAGACAAGTGGATTCAATTGCAAATTTCTGATTGATGCGTTTGCGTAAACAGAAAATACTCTCGAGCTATAGATTGTGTCTGCCAATAGGACACGTTGTAAGCTTTGCTTTTCGACCACTGACATAGTATGGAGCGTGCATAGCTGGTCGGATTTAGAAATCCGGATATGTCTATTTACAATTTTGACTACTTTCAGATTACTTGCATTGATTCATAGGCGCTATATTTCAACGGGCTTGTCCATTTATTTAAGTGCATTACTAAGTGCAATTAATTTCGCTTCCAGGTATCTTCCTGAACATTTTCTCTCGGAGACTTCTTTTCTTCATCTTAGTCTTCAAAATGAAAGTTATTGAGCGTATCTGAATTACATTGAACGTGTTGTTCAGATATGATGTCCATCAATTTGAAGTTCTAGATAATTGTGGACTACCTATGAGAATATCGCTGTGGCTTACTATAGAGTAACCCACCTCCCCCACATCAATAAATCCGCGCGGCGAAGTGTTGCTACAGATCTGCATAGTCAAGAAGCTCCACGATATAAAAGTTTTTTTCTTTTTTTACTTTTGAAACTTCACTTAATGCTTCGAAATTTAAATAAATTTCAACTATCAATTCTATTGTATTTAGCTACATTATAAAGAGCAGGCTATATATATAAGTAACAATAGTTATTTTCTGCGATAATTTGCTTTAAATTTAATTTTTCCCTATGCATCTAATTTAAACATATTTTTTGTATTATATTCCATAAAAATTTAATAAATGTTCATATTGACGAATTCCCAAATGTTTAAAGAAAGAAATATTTAAAACATATTTAGAGTTATTTGTATATATATATATATATTACAAATATATACAAAAAATATTATATATCTAAGATAACTATAGTCATGATAGAACAGATTTAGCCACATAAACACTAGAGCAAACTCCTGGCCTTAGGAACCAGGAATGCAGGTTTAAACAATGTTTTTCGGCCAGCCAACCTTCACCATATATATATAAAAAAAAATTGAAAATACCCTCTTTCTAAGACAAAGTTTTTAAAACTTGAACAAAAAGAAATGGAGTTCTGAAATACAGACTTATTTAAATATAATAAAACATAAGTAATTTAAAGATATGTGAAATTATAAAAAGCCATTTGTGAAGTATGTGCTTTTCAGTTCTGTACAAAAGCTATATTTTCATTTAAAATGCTGTTTCGTTTCTACTGTTATAGCACTAGACTTTTAAAAAAGGCAATAATTGCAAGATAATTATCGGTAATTTTTTATGTTGGATTTTGGTTATAGTTCTTTAATTAATTTTTGACAAATGCTTTAAATTTAATGCATTTATTTTTTTACATAAAGTTCTTAATAACACTCATTTTCCTGAGTCTTATAGGCCTTCTTCTAACTTAATAAAGAACAACAAAATTCCGTATGTATTTATTTATATCGAGATTTCTTTATTTTAAGTAAAATAAAGGGAGTTAGAAAATAAGGAAATTTATTTCCAGTAATAAATAAAATGAAGTCGCTGAAAATTCATATTCGAAATTTTTATTTTTAGAGAAAATTTATTAAAAGTTTTTGTTTGAATATAAATTATAATTAAGTATTAAAAATACACAAAGATAATGTAATTCACTGCTTTTATGTTAAAAACTGTTTGTTTTATGAATGTTTCATTGAAAGAAGAAATTACATGGAATGAAATTCGGCCGTATATAGCCTAATTATCTTTCAAATATAAATATTTTTATACTTTCTATTTTTAACATTATTTTTATACTATCCGTTTAAAAATGTACAGACTACAGTAACTTTATAATGGCCATACGAGTTTTTAAGATAACAAGGTATTCTAATTTATTTTACTAAACAATTTCCGCATAAACATTGAAATTGTACTATCCGATATATATATATATATATATATATATATATATATATATATATATATATATATAATTCAAAGCTTAAAGAAAATGAACAAAACATCTGCACACTCTTTGAGCTCCTCGTTTCAGTTTCAACCTCACGAGCTCGAAACCATAAGACGTGAACATTTTAACCAAGAAAAGCAATCTAATAGCGTGGTCGAGCGCAAAGAAACCATGTGTGTGCTGCATGAATTTTGAAAACCTAGCTATGGCATGCATCAGGAGAAGAACTGCTAAAATAAAGATAAATAAGCCTAGAATGTGATCTCTAGACGTGTTATTCCCTCACCGAACAAAGATACTGTTATTCATTGAATTTTCGAAAGATGCATTTTGTAAAGACAGTAATGTCGTAACGTGTCAGTGGTTCAGGTTCGCTTTAAGAAAGCCAATTTGCTTCTCTTCAGTTATTCTTGACTTTAATTTTTATGCTATGAATTGTAATTGTAATAAATATGCGATATTACTGATTTAATTTAAGCTTTAAAGTTATTTAGGAATGATGATAATTCTAATAAAATCTCAATTTTTTATTAATTTCAGTATTGAAAAAAAACTACTTCCGTAAAGAAAACAAATGTGCTAATTGAGAATGCGATGTGAAAATAAATTAAATTAATTAAATAAAATAGTTATAAAAAAGGACCAGTATTTATATCTTATTTTTACAAAGTAATAATTATTACCTGTTTATATTTGGGAAATTTCTAAGATTGAAAGAAATTCCCGTATTTACGTGAATTTAAGCCGCACTATTTTTCCATTGTTAATGTTACTGAAAACCAGGTGTGACTTAGAATCGAAGGAAAAACATTTGTTGGATGGAAGAAATAATGTTTTCACCCCTTTAAAAAAATCTAACCCTCCATTTTAACCTCTTGCATTGATTATTTATCTAATTCCGCCGTATATGATAGATCTCCAGTATTCAATATATCCTGAGCCTGATAGGTGTTAGGATTTATTTTTATATACACTTTCTTTTAATCACCTAGATATCAAGGATATCGATAATAGCCCCAAGACCAGTTCACTATGACGAAAGTAAGAAAAGGGAGGCAATTTTATACGCAGAAAAATATGGAAAGCGATAAGGGGCATCTTAAAACTTGATGAGGATTAAACAAACATGCATCAATGACGTAAACAAAATTATATAATTTACCTTGTAAATGTTCAACAGTCTATATTAATTCTTGTACATTCATCGATAATACAATCTTTAAAAAAAATGTTCCATAACAAATACATTGGATGGCACGGAAGACGACAACGCCGTCACCAATTCCGAAGTTAGATGTGACAATGGTAGTGGCGCGCGCGCGCGAAGGATTTTCGAAACAAATGTTATTGACGGTTACAGTAATTATAGTTTCATGTATGTGCATTTGAAAGTTTTTAATACTGGTAAAATAAATAAATTTTAACTTACTATTTATCATTATTTTCTTTTAAATTTCTTAAGTATTGGATATTATGAGCCTTACACAATAATATTTTTCTCTTTTCTAATAATACCATACAATTTTTCTTTAGATCTTGTAGATAATTGGGGTTGCGACTTGGAATCGATGGTGACTAAGATTCGAGTAAATAAGGTATTTAGGAAATAATTAACGAAATAAATGTCAATGAAGAAAAAAATTAAATAAAATCAGGAAAAATGTCTCTCTACTCTATTATAATTGCAATATGGTTTTAAAATTTTAATTGCAATAAAAACCACATAAATAATTTGAATATGTCACATAACAATGCTAACCTTTATTTTAATAAAGCAACACTAAATTTCAAATTTGGTATATGTTACGACGTTACCCAAAATTTAATTAATTTCTGTGTAGCGAGAGGGATCCCACAGCTTGAGTAGAATCACATTTTTTATTTACAAATTTTGTTAGAAACTGGCATCTTCATTACGGTATCTATCAGTATGAAAATTTACACTTCAAGCTATCAGCTACTTGTCTCGGGGACCGTTTGAACCTTTCTCGAGAGTATTCACATCTTTCGTACATCCTACCATCTCGTAGGTTCTTTCACTGATTTTTTTCACAGAGTTTTCTCCCCTAACCAAACTTATTGAACCCCTATAACTGACCTTCCCGCTGCCTAGCATCTTTTCGTATTTCTCTGATCGCCGATCTCTCATATCTGAAATTATTCCTTTATGTCTCTTTAAAACCCCTGGGTGAGCCTCTCTCGTACTTCCTTCATTTTCTGATTAGTAGGATCACGGATCTGCACCTGGTGCCCTCAGTCTTGATCTCAACTACCAGTGGTTCTTTCTAAACCAAAACAATTCGTACTGTTGTCCCCTTGCCGACATCTAGCGAAGCCCATAAGATGGTCTATAAATCAACTGCAAATTGATTTTAAGAATAAAACAATCTACATTTTTTTCCCTCAAAATAGCAAGCACTTCCTTCCATACATGTTAGAGGGAACTGAAATATAGACAGCCTTAGAAATAGGTGTTTAAGTTCGTTTTGAAGTAATAAAGTTCATTTGAAGCGTAGGCCATAGGACTTGATATTTCGTCTCAGAAGAAAATATGGGTAAGAAACACAGACGTCTACGAGACGATGATACACATACATTTCTAACATGCTTAGAGGGAGATGTCTATTTAAATAACTTATTTATATATTTATCAATAAATTAGAAATAACTACATTTGTATATATTTATAAAAATATTAAGTATCACGATGAGTATATTATTCGATGAGACAAACTAAGTAAAGGGTCAACTTCAATGGTTTAAAAACATTTTCGGTAAGCGTTCTTCCACGGAAAAGAAAAGTAAAGAAGATAAAACGTCTTTAGTGAAAGATAAATTATATTTATAGAAATGCAATGGAATGTGGCAAAATCATGAACATTTTAATCATATCTTATTAAGAGGAGAGAAGAAATGTATTGTTCCTGTGATATCTCTCTCTCTGAAATGTATGTTTTTTTCTGGCTTCATTTTTATTACACTTTGTACGCTTTAATAGAATAAAAGTTTTGATATTATTCGTTGATATTTTATAGAATAACAATATCAAAATTTTAAGATAGTATGATCAAAAAAAGAGATAGTTAACCCATTTTTTCTGAAAAATTTCCGGTTTTGTTTTTCAAGCGACATTTAGATAAGCTGTGTTATTTATTACAACCCTGGAAATATTTACATTTTTAAAAATTTTATTTAATATTTAAAAACATATATATTTAGTGTCCCGTACACGGGTAAATAGATAAACCAACCACTGCATATCGATCAAAATCTAGAGTAGATATGTTACAGAAAAAAAAAACTGAATACGAAATCATGTTTTAAATGAAAATTATCATATTTTTTTTGAAAAATATACAAAGTTTCTAAATAAGCATTGGCACGAGCCAATTGATAAATCAGCCACTGTATATCGATCAAAAGCTAGAGTAGATATGTTACAGAAAAAAAAACTTTGAATACGAAATCATGTTTTTAATGAAAATTGTCATATTTATTTTGAAAAATATACAAATTATCTAAATAAGTGTAATAATTAATAGAGCATTTTACACAAACACTAAAGCTCTTACATGTCAAGTAGAAATAATCACTTTTTAAACTATGTTAATAACTAAGTTTCAGGACCATTTTTTACCTCTGGCGGAGATATATGCTGACATAAGGCAGTAAATAATTTGACTCCATTTTTAAATCCCTTTTAATATTATACTTTTGGATCTATGTTCACAACATATTTATTCTATTGATCTTGTTCAAGAAGATAGTTGCAGAGTTTCATAAATGTCGATTTTTTTTTTTTTTTTGCATTTCATTGTGACTAATAGCATTTGGAAGTTTATTATCTCCATATTTCAGATCTGATAAAAAAAATTTCAAAGATTTTAAAGTTTTCTGAACTTAAGTTTTGGTTTCGGTTTCATTGTAATACATTTTCCCACTCTTAAATTGAGTTACTTAAAATATTCTGAACACAATCAACTCTTTCAGTGGGAAAGGGTTATTAATTTAAATTTCTATTACTACAATAATTTTTGTTCATTTCATTGTGAGTTTTTTTCAGTTCTCATAGTTACTTAAATAAGATTGATTTCAAATTCAATTAGAAAAATAAATTACATAATTTAGAAGCTACATCATTGTTTCTTTTTTCCTTTTGAGGAAACACCATGACCAAAACGTTCACAAGTTGGCATTGGAAACAATATTTGAAGATATTGAATACTACAGAAAATTATGTATCTAAAAACCAGCCTACAACTGATACTGCAATTAGACTTCCAAATATAAGTATTATAAATTGAAGTACGCAAAAACTGTATATATTTTCATGATGTACTAAATTACATACTTTACCTAGCACTTTTTTTTCTGAATTCAAATTTATGAAATTTTACTCACTTCGTATCAAGAGTTCTGTCTGTAAAATGGTTTCATCGACTACTTCTCCTAATTTAGCGTATTAAATTAGAAACTTTTGTAACTAATTTAAAATTACAGTATACCAAATTGCAGAGAATTATCATTTCCCACTCGTCATTTCCTGGTAAGATAATTTCAGATGAATCAGATAATAATTCTATTGAAATGTTTTCCCTCGTTTCATGTATAGGAATTTCAAATTATAATGCAAAATATAAAGCAAATATTCAAACATTTCTAAATCAGCTTTCCGTATCTCATTTACAAGTACATATCATCAGTATTTTCATTACTACTTCTGGTCGGGATTAGGTGTAGTAATATATAAATCAAAACAAACTTGTACTTTTCATAATCTTAATTAGGTAGGGTTTCTAGATACACAGGTTTTTCAGCCATTTAAAAACAAAATTTACTTGATTTCTATTAAGATGAAAATTATTTCTTCATATCATCTAATGAGAAACAAAATTGTATGGAATTTCAAAAGTGCCGTCATACACAGTGTATTTATATATTAATGATGTTTCTGAGTTTTAAATTTTATCGGTACTAGATTTTTATTCATTTGTTGAATTTTATTATTGTAAAATTACACTACTCTATAGCTTACCTTGAAAAAAATAGGTACATATGGTACTCAAACTCGAAAAAAAAAAACAACAAATTAGAGTTTTCAGTTTTTCAAGCTCGCATTACAAAATAAATTTTTTGGGTGATATTTATGAACACAATATACGAAGAACATTTAAAAAAAAATAGAAAATATATTTGTTCTTGAAAGTAGACTTATAAATATGAACATTTTTTAAAAAGTTTTTGAAATAAACCAAATTTATTTTTTTAGAACTTGCGCAAAACGCAACGAAGGGCAATTAACTACTGATCACCCAGGGATGAAACAGTGTATACTGGGTGCAGAGTTCATATGTTCTTGCAAAGATGCTAACTAACGCTTTTTGCTAAATAAATGCATAGGAAAAAATCTTTGAAATATTATGAATGAAACTTAAATAAAATAAATTATATAATTTAAATAAATTTTAAACAATACATACCTATTAAATTTGGATTTAACAGTGGCTGACCTTAGCAAACTTAATTATCCCGAGATAACACATAACCTTTTTACTATGAACATCTTATTATTGTTTAGATATATCGGTACATTCTTCCAGTATGATTTTATTTAAAATAACTTCAAAGAAATTTATATAACAGTCAATATTTTTATGCTATTTATATCCTGGATATGACGCAATATATGTTAATTTTTACCCATCATGATTGTCACTCAAGTAGTAACTACATGTTTTCCCAATGCATGATATATCAGTAAAGCTTTATGCTGAAAAACTGTACTCGAATCATGCGCTTCATCTATGGGTATCGTACAATTAGTCTTGAAAATTTTTTGTTGTGTGTGTGTTTTCAGATTTCTCACCAATGATATTTCTTATCTTCCAAAATATGGCATCAAACTCTAACTCGTCGTAAACTCTGCGCGTCGTCTGTGTCTAATTAAGACCTTTAGTAACTATCATAACTCTTACAATAACATAAGGTATGTGTGCGGAATGCCATCCACACATTAAGAGATCTCAGGGGTGTTAACTTTTTGATGTTTCGAATTTTTCGAAAAAAAATATATGTTGTTTTTCATTTTCTTCTGAACATTTTGATACTAACCACGTGACAATACTCCAAAAACTTCGAAAGTTATTCAAAAAATTCTAAACAGCAATTTAGTCATAACAGCTTTTAAATGGACACATGCCACTCCCACTTATTATTGAATTCTGCATACGTTTCACTTTTCTGTTTTTAATAAGCCTCATGAAATATTTATCGCGCTTGAGTTGATCAGAAGGAAGCTCGCAAATCAACTTATTCATTCTGATGTGTTTTGATTCTGACGTGTTTATTTTAGCAAACGTTTTTTGAAAACACTTATCTAAATTGAAGATATGTGTTGCTTTATACTCATATATTTGATTAATGAATACTGAAAAGAGACCATCGAGCAAACGCGCCAAGAAAAGAAGATTTAGAGGTAATAAATATGTTAATATAAATCATTCACATGTTACAGAAATGAAACATACAAGTAAGTGTGCTTCTAGTAAAAACTTCTCAGGCATTCAGATTTCATTAAAGTAAAACCTTGTTAAAGTAAAAGAAAACTTCAAAGGATATCGTATTTTTGATTTCACTTCAAACTTTAGCTCTATTTTGTCAGTGTCATGTTGTTTAACACGTCATAAACCATTAACAATTAATGAAAAAGCAACTCGTGTTTTATGTTCGAATTTTGAAATAATTTGTAAAAACTGTGTAAGTGTTTGTACTATTTCAAACTGCGTGAAAACACTGGGAATAAAAATAATGCTCCAGAAATTAACCGGAGATCTGCTTTAACAATGAGATACATAGGCCGAGGTTTACAGTCATTAAAAACCTTTTTGTGATGTGATGAGTCTTCCTAATCCTTTTGAACAAAAATCATATGATGTTATTGTTACTAAACTTATGTTATTGATACGAAGGAAGTGGCCTATATATATATATATATATATATATATATAAAATATATAAAAAAAAAAAAAAAAAAAAAAAAAAAAAAAAAAAAAAAGAAAAAAAAATATATATATATATATATATATATATATATATAAGAAAGCATGAAAAGGGCAGCTGTCGAAGAAATTCCTCCATCACCTGATAACTTTTAACGGTATGTGATGATGGGACCAGGAAGACGAGAGGACATTCATCGTTGATTGGAGTATGTACTGTAATAGGGCACAAACAGGTAAGGTTTTGGATCGTTTTGTCTTCATTTTGCAAAGGATGCGACAGTTATAAGGGGGTAAAGTTTGGTATAAAGTACAAAAAATGGCAAAGACCCCGTAAGATTTCATGTGAAAAACATCATTCTGACTCTGCTGGTAAGTTGGAGGTTGATGGGATGATCAGAAAGTTTCACAGCCTGAAATATTCGAATTCTATAGGAGATGGTGACACAAAAACATTCAACACCCTTTCTGAGAACAAGTCATAGGCGATGGCCATCTTATTCAGAAAGTAGAATGCGTAGGCCAAGTGCAAAAGAGAATGGGTACCAGATTTAGGAAGCTTTAATTAGTATACGGTGAAAAGAAATTATCTGATGGTAAAACTATGTGCGGTAAAGGTAGGTTAACTCATAGTTTAATTGATATGATTGTGCATTACTATGATAATGCAATTTGATGCAATTATACTTGTGAACAGGAAATGCGGAAAGCCCTTTTGGCTGTTTGGGGTCATTCTTACAGCACTGATGATGAACCGATGCACTGGTTTTGTCCTGCAACTCCAAATACATGGTGTAAGTATAAAGCTGCAATTAGAAATAAAAATTTACAAACACAAAACTTCCATTGCTAAAGCAGTTCAAGATGTAATTAAGCCTATATTTGCCGACTTATCTCATTCTGCGCTTCTGGAGAAATGTTTAGATGGTAAGACGCAGAAGCCAAATGAAAGTTTAAGTTTATTAATTTGGAAGTTTTATCCTAAGACGATTGGCTCTGGTCTTCAGATTACAGAGATTGCTGGAAATCTGGCCACCAGCATTTGTAACGATGGAAGTCAAATACTCATTACAATTTTAGAGAAATTTGGCATAAAATGAATAAAACAATTTTCATATCACTGGCTGAATGTGACAATCGTCGAATCTTCATATCAAGAAAGAGGAGCTTAGCACAGTGCTTCTCAAACTTTCTATACCTGCGACCCAATTTTCAATCATAATTTTAATCGCACCCCCTCCACACAATAACAATGTATTGAATTAAATATTAATAAACTTTGACGTAAGACTACAATACCACTTTAATTATAAACCGTACAAAGTATCAATATAAGTGTTTAATTTGTGTATAATTTTATGACATTCCCATAGTACTGGTCATTAATAAACTTGTTCTTAATTTGGTACTGTTATATTAATTATGAAATACATCGTATTGTGCACACTACTGATATATTTATCAGTGCATAATATCAGTGTAAAAGTGTATTTTATTTTATATTATGTCGAATGTATTTTGTTTTGCTTCTTTTCAGACAAGTAATATTTTTAAACAAACTTTTATTTTCAATTTTTCAAAATACTCGCGCCCCACAGTTTGAGAAACGCTGGCGTAGCATCATCTTTTGAAGCCGCAGAGCCAAAAATTAAAAAGACTGAAGAAATTGAGGTGTTTGAACAACAGGAAGGGTTATATGACCCTGGAATATTTTAGCACGTAAGTTTTAAAATTTATTTTCTCAAATTAAGTTTAAATTCCTAAAGCCTTTTTTCTGAGTTTGTGTTTTTTCACTTACGAGCATTATCTTTCAAACACTTTCATACTTTGATGCATAAAACTTTGTAGAAATATGAAATATATCAAAATCTTTAACTCCTAGTATTTTTAGTATTATATGTATGTATATATTATTAAAAAAGATCAAAAGAATTGAATTTTTTTTTAAAAAATTTAAAAAATGTACTTATTTATTTTTTTAAAACCTATTACTTTTTATTCTATTTATATAAAAATGCTACAGTGTAATAAGGATACATTTAACTTTATAGATCAACTTATTGCTTGTAATTAGGCGTATTATTATAGAAAGTATCATGCGCGTGGTAAAGCTTATTGTATATTTCTTACAAATTGTTTTCTTTTTTTCATTTGCTTATTATTTTCAAAATTATGATTATATTTTAAACATTTTATATACTTTTCTGAAACCTCATTCATTTATGAAAAATGTGTAAGAGAATCAATTTATTTAATATTAATCTCAAAGACTTATACTTATTCGAAAATTGTTTATATTCTATGCTCTCGAAACATAATTAACACCCCTGAGACCCCTTAAGTTACTGCTGTACTTTGAAGATTTTCCATTTCTTTGTACTTTACCAATAAGAGTAAAATTCATTAACATCCTTAATATATATGAATTTGCAACTTTTCATAATGTTACTACAATTGAGCACCATCAATTCAGAATTCTCCCCGAATGTATTGTTTTGTAAGATAGAATTTATTCTATGTATTAACCTTTATTTTTAGGAATATATGAAGTATTGAAACATTTCTAAATATTGATTTGCTTGGGGATTTGATTTTTTATTAGAAAATTCTACAAAATATTTTTCTCTAACAATGATACCATTACAAAAACTCTAAAAAAAATCTAAAAATTCGTAATATCACAGTTATTATTTTGATCTTTTTTTAATTTGCTTTTATTCATAGTCATAGGGGAATTTTTGGTAACGAATACGCTGAATTTTTTGCTAATTGTAAGACTCAAATGTAGTATTGATATCAAAGTTAATATTGAAAATCCTTTGAAGAAGGAAACAAGTTCAGGAAAACGCTGTCAGTATTTCGAACAATCCGTATTTACAAATCAGGTTACTCTTAACAAATGCGTTGTATAACTCTACCTCAATTTTTCAATTTAATTTTAAATATTTTAAAATTACTCAATTTCTTTCTGGTCATGGTAGCCTTAAGAAATAGCTTATGAGATTTAAACTGCGCATTTTCTAAGTGGCGTACATCTTATTATCTTTTGTTTAAAATAAAAGAAAGAAACAAAATATAACAGAAATACAAACTGAAGCTTTTAAAAATAATTGGAATCACAATTTTTCCCCAAAAAGCTCATTCTAACTATTTTGTAAATTAATTTGTCAGTTCATTTTGTAACCACTTATTTTTCTACAAATTTTTAATTGATTCCACTTTGCAACATTTGCTTTGAAATTTGCTCATTATTTTCTTCCTATTACTTACTTCTATAGCCTCAGTATGAAACTTTTTGGCACGCAAAACATTTTACCCGTTTCCAATAAAAAAATATCTGTGAATCGAGAAATTTTAAACTAGGCCATCACTCTGTGTAAACGAACTTTATCTCTGGAACTCATGTTCTTGTGTCATATAATAAAAATCTTAATATTATCCAAAATACAATATTTCATTTGAAATAGTTAATTGATGTCCTTAAAATCTTCTCTTAAAGACATTTTACTCGTATTTTTTTATTTATACAATTTTTTGGAAAATTCCTGTATATTTTCATTTCGGGTATTAACAATTTGCCATATAGCTGAAATACTATATTCTATCGAATTTTTATAGTCTTTAATGACACATTTTTCGGAGAGTTATGGTTGTATTTATAATGTTATATTTAACTTGTTTCATTGTATTGAAGTATTATTTAGTGAATAATAAGATTATTCTAGGGAGTATCATATCACTGAATATTTCATCGAAATATTTCAAATGAAGTATTTAGGTGGGCTTAAGCTGAGTGCGCTTTGTTTCTCAAACTTGGTGAGGAAAAGTATTAGGATTTTATGAAGATTTGAGAGTACAGTGTCAATCCAAGTTCAATTCTCGTCATTTGGTAAGGACTCAAAATTATAAGTTCCGTCCCCAGTAGCACCTATGCAACTATCAATCATTCAAATTTATACCCAGTATTTACTTATATCTATTAAACTTTAGATGTAATAAATAAAATGCCTGCATTTGTAAATTATGTTAATTAACCGAGAAATAAAACATTAGAAATATATTTATATTGAATGCATGTGCTCAATTTTTATTTATCTCTCGCAAGAAAATTAAGAATCCATTAAACTCAATAATATTATATTAAAATTTTGCATACATATTGTTTACCTTAAATATGGAAAATGTTATTTTTCTAGTACAAAGAATATTAGTTTTGGTCGTAAGCAGCATTTCCACAGTCGAACTAATGTTGTATAAAAGAAGTTACAATTCATTATGACATATCTTTCTTTTTGACAGTGTTTGGCTTTTTTTTCTGAAAACTTCTTTAATGCCATTGTAGTACACCTGATATAATATTGGGCTATAATTGTTCTGAACAGTATTTAATTATATATAAAGAAAGTGAATTATTTTTTAACATGGATAAAAAACGATTTGTAAAATTTTAAACCTGTGAGCTTTTATAGCTGGAAATTTGATGCTTAAATATTTAAATTTTTGGATATTTTTTTTAAAGTTATCATAAATAGTATAGCATTTCAGTGATATTATATGTTTGAATGTGACAACTGTTTAAAATAATCGATATGTGGTATTTTTTAAAACTAGTATCATCACTGATTTTCCATCTTTTATCATTGGGAAATTATTTTATTATTAAAGTATATTTCCCAAATTTCTTTCATTAACTCTCCATCGGGTAGTCCTTACCTTTTATAAATAAAATTATACTCCGTATAAAGTTTTCCCATCACTAATGATGATACAATAAAGATATTGTTAATGTTTCCTCTTATTAGTAGTGAACTTTAATTGGAAATCAAAGATAGTTTTGTGAAGAATCAATAATTGCAGAACTCAATATTTTTTCTTCAATATTAAATAATTTTAAATGATTTTGAGGTAACATTACGTAAAATTATCATAATAACTGTAATTGAAAAAACTGTAATCCTTCAAAACTTTTCAAAATTTAAGAGAATTTGTAAAATCAAAAAAATAATCAATCCAATGAAATTTATTAATCTTAACCCTAAATTTGAGCAACATTAACAGGAAAATGCAATCAAGTTTGTATTTAGCTTTACCTATCAAACCTTATGATTCTGTAATACAAACACAATTCCATGAGACCGTATAACACTGCATAATGCAGTGTGGATGAAATCAAGCTACAAACTGGATTTAACAAAATTCGAATAACTTCTTAGTAACTTAACAATCATGTATCACGCTTTTGCCTTTATATAAGAAATGTTATTTAATTTCAAAGAAAACTCTTAAGTAAAAAAAAGAAAAAGTTGTTCAAGCAAAGGAGCTGTACTGCACTTCAATTGTAGTTGATTTAAATTAAATTAAATATATAAACTAAACAATACATACATTGTGACAGAAAAGTGATAGACAAAAAATAGTATTTTTGCTCTTTGTTTTTAATTTGGGAAAATTTATATTCCCGTAATCAAACTCTATTTAATCATGAAGATTGCTCATAAAGCTATTGATTTCATTTAACTCAAAATGCTCTATTAATTGAGAGAGAGAGAAACTCATTTCCATTAAAAACTGATGTGTCTTAAACTATATCTCCATTTTAAGTTTAGGTCTTTAGGCTCATAGAAATAACGTATTATATTATTTGCATCATTCCAGTTTTATAAATGCTATTATTATTTTTTTCACGTTAAGTATTAATGTTGAAGTAAAACAACAATATGGTGGAAAATAAATATGTTCCGGAGTTTCTCAAATTTTTAAATAGTAATAAAACTTTGAAATACTAAATTTAAAAAAAATTGTATTTGGTTGATCTAAAACCATAACTTCACTTATAACTGAATATTTGAGTAAATTCTCTAAGTATTAGATATATAAACAGTTCGACTTTTTAAAACCTATTATGCGTACTATCAATAAGTGAAGAAATATTTTGTTATTGCAATTATAATTATGTGTTACTTGGTATTGTGCTTCTAATATAAATTTAAAAAATATAACCGAAAAAAACTGGAATATTTTTTTGTGGTAATTGCAAAGTAATCGATTTTTTAACGATAATAACAACAAAATATGCTTTGTTTTATGTGTATCTATAACACAATTTCTTTTTTATCTTTCAAGAATCTATTTTTCCACTTTTGGTGGAAAGTGGGAATGTGAAAGAGGATTGTATCATGAACTGAGAGAATTTTGTCAGTACTTTCAAAAACGGAGAAGTCAATTAAATTACCAACTCTGATTTGAAATCTATTCCAGTTTGTGATTGCCCAGATTTTCGTAAATATGTATCTTTTTGTTAATGAATTAACATTAATTTAAATGACTTTTAAAAGGCGCTAAAAAAAGTAATACTATTTTTACTGAAGCATATTTACTTTAACAAAAGAACAAAATAATAGTTCAAAATATGCTTTTTTTATTTTATATTCTTTTAGCACCACATATGAAGACTTTTTTCTCGTAAGATTGAAAGAACAGCTGTTGCCAAAGAAGAAAACGGCCAAGTTCTTACTTTAAAGAAAGAAAAGAAATGATAAATGTGTTATTTTGAACAATTTCCTGTCCTTTTCTGCATTTTTTTTTTTGAAAATAATATTCTTTTAACCAAATAAAACGAGAACTGGACGAGAATATAAAATTCCTTTTGAAAAGAATAGTTGATAGTGCACCACTTTACACATAATATTTCATACCAATTGAAGAAACCTACTTTTCACGTTCATGTATAGAGTAAATTATTTTTTTTTATATTAAGTTTTAATAAAATACAAAAGAATATAAAAGTTAAAATTATTGTGTTTTTAAAGGTAAGGATTAACCACATACATGTATTTGAAGAAAACGACAATAATATTTTCCACAGCAAAATGTTTCTATAAATCTCCCATTTCATGAGAACATAGCTTATGTGTGTTACCTTATATATTATAATATCGATAATTACATATATTTAAAGAAAAAATTTTGAAGTTCTGAATTGATATTTTTCCTACCAGTGTGTAGCTGATATGAACTATATGTACAAATATAAGTAAATGTAAGTAAATATAATTAATGCAATTATAAGTATATCTGTATTTTATTGTTTTTAAGCTACTTTTCGAATGGAAAAGAACACTTTTAATAAATTTTAGGTCGATAACTTTAAAAATTTGCTTATACTTTTGATTAAGTCTTAATTGTCTTGAAATGATTTTTAATAGTATTAATTTTGATTAGTCTTTAAATTAATAATACATTTTTTCTAACGTTATAAGCAGTTTTGCTGCTCAAATTGCAAATAATGTAAAAATCCGTACCTTAAATCTACTTCTAATTTACAGAAATATAACTACCTTGGAATGAAAAAAACATTTACTTCAACAGTTAGATAAGGAAATATATGTACTATAAATTTCATTAATTTTAAGTTTTTTATTTGTAAATTTCATCATTGAACACTGAAAGTCATTGTTTGTAGAAAAATAAAGTCTATGTGTATATTTACTGTTTGCGTATTATCATTTTTTTATTATATTAAGCAAATTATAGCTTATTTGTTTACTAAAACACAAATGTGACTATATATATATATACCCGATATATATATATATATATATATATATCGGGTGGCCATAATTAAACGACCCTACTTCGAAATTTTCTTCTGACGAAACTATTGTTCAGAAAGTTGTAAAATTCTATGTACGACATAAAAAAAGGATGGTAATTTGTTTAAGCGAATAAAAAAAAAACAGTTCAAAATTTTGCCACTAGAAGGTGCTTTTGAATGAAGGCCTCATTTATCACCGGTTTTCTGTTTCTATTTTATTGCTTTTTTATCCACACGACACGGTAACACAATAACTGATACTCATTATAAAACACAATCCCTAAAATGAGCTGCAAACTTTAATTAAACTTCTTCGATGACTAATTTTCAAAGGATTTACACGAGGGAAGATGAAAAAATACAAATTTTTTCGACGTCACACAGCAACTGTTATCAAAGCAATAAACTTTCACGGGATATTAGTTTATATCCAGTGTGCTCGGTATTGCTAATCAGCATGTCATTACCTTTACCAGATCGAGCGTTGTTAGGAAAGTTATTCTAACAAATCGATAATTCCACAATAGTTGCTCTACGGAAATTTCGAACTTTAAAGGGGATGCGAAAAGGCTTTATTGATTGCTAAAAATCTTCGATTAATGGTAACCAAATTTGAAGAAACAGTATCGTTGAATGCTCGTTCTGGAAGAGGAAGGAAACCTGTTTCTTCGGAAGCAATAGAGAAAGTTGCACTTCGGGTGGAAGAGGACAAAGCATCCAACGTGCAGGCTAGTACAAGTGTTCGCCGTGTGTCAGGAGCATTGGTATCTGCCTCGTTCAACTGTCCAGAAGATCACGTGAAACATCCTCGTTACTATCCATACAAGCTTCAACTTTTGCAGGAATTATTTCCACATGATTTCGAGACTCGACATTTGTTCTCACTTCAGTTCTTGCTCTTTTGGAAGTTGATTCAGAATGGCCTTGGAATATCCTCTGGACAGACGAAGCACACTTTCATTTGGACGGTTCGGTGCATACTCAAAACTGCCAAATTTGGGAAACAGACAATCCGCATTCCACCTTACAAGTTCCGCTACACTCACCAAAAGTAACGGTGTGGTGTGGGTTTTCCGCGTCTTTTATTCTTGGCCGTATTTTTTCGAGGGATTAGGTGCTGGAGGTCCAGTAACATGTTCTATCATTGGGCAACGATATGCATCGTTATTACGGAATAAAATTATTCTGGATCTGCAAGTACGTCAGTGCCATTCACGCATATTTTTACGCAAGATGGAGCTCATCCACACATTACACGTTGTATATTAAGGACGTTCTCAAACATCACTTCACAGTAGAGCGTGTGATCAGCCACCAATTTCGTCATCTGTGGCCTCCCCGATCACATGACCACAACCCTGCGATTTTTGGCTTCGGGGCCATTTAAAACAGCTGGTAAGTTGTGATCAACCAAGAAATTTACCTGATCTCAAAGCCAGTATTTCACGATATGTTCTTAACAATTCCCAGAAAACACTGCGGTCAACGGTGGTACATGCTATCTTACGATTTCAAATAGTAGCTGAAAATGATGGTCATCATGTTGAGCATTTATTGTTGTAACAAAATTTGTAAACTGTTATAAATATATGCTAAGTATTAATGTGTGCTAAATATGAAATCCATTAAGAACGCCTTCTAGTGGCGAAATTTTGAACTAATTTTTTTTATTCGCTTAAACAAATTCTCATTCCTTCTTTATGTCGTACACAGAATTTTACAACTTTCTGAACAATAGTTTCCTCTGAACACAATTTTGAATTAGGGTCGTTTAATTATGGATACCCGGTATATATATATATATATAATATATATATATATATATATATATATATAGTATAATAAATTGAAATATAACAACACTAAATTATCAATTAACAAACCCAGAAGATAGAAACCAGATTTTAAGACACACAGCGATAAAAAAAATGGTGGGAATGTATATTGACAAGATTTAAATAAACGTATGTATAGCAGGGAGCAGATTTAGAACTTTAAAATGAAAGAAACCAAAATAGTCAATGGACTAAAATGAGGACCTATTATGATTTCCAAAGTGGTTGCTGAGTTAGAATGAGTAAATTAGGGTTACATATACTTTATGGATCTACCTTCCTCGTACAACAGAAATGTACGACATAATAGAAAATATTGAAGCTATATTGAATGTTAAGCTTAAAATTAACACACGTGTATTTTGCAAGAGACAGGAAAATAAAATAAAATAAAATTATGAATGGAAAGGAAAGGTGTTCCAAAAAGAGATCATTATAAAAATAATTTTGTTGAGGAAGATCGAAGCAAAAACATACATGAAGGAATGCTTTCCATAAAAGAAAAAAAATGACCTGTATATACGTCTAGCACGTGGTCAAATGATTTGTTAATATTCAAATGTTGAACCAGAAACAAAAAATAGTGGCGCCATATATATATATATATATATATACATATCATTATATTATATATATATATATTTGGTGATCAAATGCATGTGAGTATATAGTTAAGTTTTTTAAAGAAATTCCTAATGTCACACTAAACGGTATGTGCCTTAAAAGAATATTAACATTCCGATCTTCACCATGCCTTAAATAAAAATAACATTCATTTGTACAAATCGCTGTTGGAAAGTCGGTAAATATTTTTTTAAAAATAAATTTTTCAAAAATTGCGCTGCTCTAGTATCAAATATTTGTTCACATATATTTTTAAACAAGTTTCGTTGCATTGCATTTCTTACTTTGAAAAAAAAATATAGATTTTTCACTTCTTACATATAATTTCGCGACCTTCAACATGCCTTAAATAAAAAGAACATTGAGTTGTACAAATAATTAAATTATATTTTATACTTTCCCCATTTTTTTTAATAAATAAAACAAAATAAACGTGATATATTTTGTGAAATTGCTTAAAATATTTATTTTTACTTAAATTTAATTAGGAGTGCATTTTATTGTAATGAAGAATATTTCACTGAATACCTCAAAAATTATAATTCACAAAAATGAAGCGAAATTTTATATATGTAAGTACTACTTTGATATGAGTAAGTGATTAGGAAATCAAAGAAGAAGGAACATTTATTGTAGAAAAAGTACAAATGAAAGGATCATTTCCTACTCTTTTGACACCCCTCTAGTAAGAATGCACGATTCGATACGAGTAGGGAATGTGGCATACAAGTTTTGTATGATGTCCTGAGACATCTCGTTTTACAGTTACTGTAAACGCGTCTCCTATTGGACCAAACTCTCCGGCTTGTCCAATTTACCGTCTCAAATGATCTCACATATGCTCTATTGGTGACAGGTTTGGGAATCAAACTGACCATGGGATTGTGGTAATGAGGTGTAGGCAGTTTTGTGACATGCTTGCTGTGTGCAGCCGAGTTTTGTCTTCTTCAAAAATGGCTCATGGGAGTTATGCCATCAGTGGCAACAAATATGGCTGAAGGATGTCGTACATGTATCACTTGGCTGTCATTGCACCATGGATCAATATTAAGAGTGACCGTATATGGTAAGCAATGACACCTCATACCATAACACTTTCTGTGGGAAGAGTGTGTCACTGTAAAGCGCAAACAGGATGGAGGCGTTCAATACGGCTCAATCACGCATGAAATTTATGGTCATCTATGCTCAAATTAAACCTTGATTCGTAGTTGAAAACAACCTGGTTTCATCCAGTGATAGTACAATGGCTTCGCGCGTGATACCACTCTTTTTGAAGGCGATGGTGAATTCGAGTCATTGGCAGTACACGTAATGGGTGCTGCGATATCGATTGGTCTTCAGCCACGCGAGTGCTTTGAGTTGCGATCGTACAAACTGACAAAGAGGCCCGTAGTAAAGGTGGTGTTGGTATGTGGAAGACAGACAGTGAGACAATAGCCCCCATGCACGCGTGTCAAATGATGCACGTATCTTAGGCCTTCTTCATAATTCATCTGATGAGGGCGTCCAGATATAGGTCGCCGTGTAACAGTCCTGTCTCATGCCTATTGGTCCCAACAATTGCACATATGAAAACAAAAACAGCCTTTGGTGAGCTACTCGCAGTGCTTAACACCTGGTTTCCATCATCCCTATGATTCTTCCCATCACGAAATCTGGCAGCTGCTTATAAGGCCTCCATTTGTGGCGTATGGAATGTCTACCTCAGCATTTCATTTGCAAAAGATTAATTACACTCAAGCAATCTCAGCCGACATTTTTATTTTCAAAGAAAAATGAAGCACAATGGCCTCTAGTGACATTATGCAATGCGCAATCCTTTTGCATTTCATATTATTTGCATATCTTCCGGACATGCACCTTCATGCTTAGTTTCGTTACGATTTCATAATAATTTATTGGTGCGCAAATTTTTATTGCAATAAGTGGACACAATGCTTCAAGATCATCTTATATATTAGAGGGGAGGGAAGGGGTATTTATTCATATATAAATACTTTTTCCTTATCCAATCGTCGTTATCCAAAACAAGTAAACTCAAAGATAAACATGTATTTTATCAAATATCTTAACCCGCGACCACTCGCGCGGGGTCTCTGTACACCCTAGCAACAAGAAAAGCTTCCTAAAATTTCAAAAAAAGAATGCGCAGAACCGTGATTTTTTCTGTAGCTGCACATTTTGGGTCATTGAACCTTCAGGCCTGATGCAATCCCTCTAGATCGGAAGATTGAAATGTAATGACCTTCAAATTTTTATCTGGGGTGCTGAGAGCTCCCCGCGAGCGACTGAGTAATATTTTCGTACTCGAAGCACTAAATAGGGTAAGTGTTTTACTCTTTTCGTTAATATTTCCTTTTCAAATATATTAATATCCATACATATTTTATTTAAAATTTCAAAAACTGTAGTATAAAAATAATATAAAACTTAAAAAATAATGGTAAAATATTATTTTTTGTTAAAATTTTTATAAATACTTTTCAGAAATTATGGCAAAAAAAATCCACGGAAATGGGAGCAACAGTGACTCGGTCATCTGATGATGAACTAAATGATTTTGAAGACTGCAATTTCAGAAGAAGAAGAGCACCAGATTGAACAATCTGTTCATCCCATGGAAATGGCACAAGAATTGGAAGAAAATTGTGAGCAAGAAACAACAAATAAATTCACGGAATCAAATAATTGACAAAAAATTCAAAAGAAGCTTTGCTGACACAGAATATAGTAAAAAGAGCAATAATTTACCAAAAAAGGGGCTCTGCACTGTATGTCCACGGGTAAAAGATGTAAAAACCAATTGTGTTTGCCTTCAATGTAAAAACTAATATGTGCATATATTTAATAATACAGTCTGTTCTGAATGTTTGTAAAATGATTAAAATATTTGTTTTCTACTTTCTACTACCCTTAACATTAATTACAAAGTATGTTTATTACTGGTATATAAGTTTTACTAGTGTTTTATGAAAACATATATAAAATTTTGTGTTTTAAAATGAAAATTTTGTGGGTTTTGTTTAAATTAATATTAGTTTTATTTATGTGCAATAAATTTATTAATTTTATTTGCACAATACAAAAACCATCTTGTACTTTATAAATATGTATCATAATTGACTTTTTTTTTCCATCCTTTAATACACACGTTAAAAGTTTGGGGTGTTCTCTACTCCCCGCGAGTAACGACGGTAGAAAAATAAGGTGCGAGTAACCACGGGTTAAATAAATTAGCAAATAATAGGAAAAAAGGTTCTTACTTTATCAGAAAGAAAATATTTCAAACTTATGCTTCACTGTTGTACATTTGTGCTTCATCTTTTTATCCATTATACATATTTTCACTCTTTTTAAGTGATCAAACTGTATATATGATTCAGAATTTTAATTATATAAATATGTAGACAAAATAAACTTACAGCACTTGTTTTTAGATTTGTTAATATTCTGCAATTGCATATTCTGTAATAATGTAGATTTCCGGATTATACAAATTATGTATTAGATTTATTATATTATTAAAATTTTATTTTTCCATTACATTTTGTTCATGTAAATAATTATTTGATATAATATGTTTGACTGCGTTGCCTCCTATCATATACTAGATAACCATTTACATAATTTTTAATCCTGTCAACTCTAGGATGTTCACGTAATATAGTTCTCCTATTCATTTAGAGTAACACATAAAAGGAAAAAAAATATTTGGTAAATCATATTACATAATTTATGTATGTTTTTAACTTTCATTTATAACATGCTTCAACACATTTCATTGAAAAAAAAATTACTATAGTTTTGTATAAAGTACTTCACAACAAATCATGCGTCAAGGAACCTGAGGAATTCATGGTGTCCTCACAAAACAGATGTGTAATGTTGCTCAATTTTCTCTTGTCGCTTTATGGTCGCATTCTAAAGTGACTTGAGAGAAATTGATGATTAAATTTAAAGATTTGAACCATGAATGAGTCACGAGGTCTACACCTGAGACAGCACCCTCGTCTCTATAACTTCCCCATTCTGTTAACGTAAAGAAGTAGGTAACTTGATGAATTTAAAGTGAATCTACAGTTTAACTCGTTACGTCTTCAGTGGCATAAGGACTTGAACTCTCGAGTTGATGAACATGATCAATCGGTCTTTCAATGACCTATGGAATATTGAAAAATATGCAATTTACTTATGATAAATCATGTTTTTGATTGAGATAAAACACCACAAGAAATATTTAGTTCAAGAAAGATCGGTGTCAAAACAGATTGAATGCAACTATTCTATACTGCTTCTAATGTTCTATTATATAAAATTAATATGCATACGTTTTGGCATTTTATACATTAAGAGATAGAACTATCAAATTTAGATACGCGAGCATAAACCACATCGAACTAAAAACACTACATATATAGTTTTTAGCCTTCAGGAAGACATATAATAACTGCAATTACTTTCAAATAAGTTTATTGATTTAAATATATTTCTAAGAAACAATTTGTACTTTTAAACACCAATTACTTACTTCTTATCTAAAGATAATTAGATGAATATTAATTTAAAATTAAAATTATATTATCTTTAACATTATCAAGCTGAATTTTTCTTTCTATTATGTGTTTCCATCACATTTGGAAAAGTTGTCATTATTTTCTTAATAACAGTATTTCTGAAATATTGTAGTGTCTTTTATGTAATTTTTATCTAATATAATATTAAATTAGATGCCGGTGAAAATATTTTTTTTGTTTTTATAGATATCGGTTCATATTTTCACTAGAGAAATAAAAGAATATCAGTAATTTTATACTGAATTTGATATTTTAGTACTTCGCACTATCCCTGGAGTACGATAATTAATAAAAAACGCATTCACTTAAAATGATTTGAAAACTTTTTTAATTAGTAAAAGTTTTACAAATATTCTTAAAAATTTCACGTAATCCTAGATATATGGTATATAAAGTTTTTCATGTAAATAATATTATATATATATATATATATATATATATATGTGTGTGTGTGTGTGTGTGTGTGTGTGTGTGTGTGTGTGTGTGTGTGTGTGTGTGTATTCGAAAAGGAAATTTTACTCCAGTAAATTTTCAAAACGAAGAAATGATATAGTAGAATACAATGTGCTTTTTTATAATCTTGAATACAACTGTACAACTTAATGTAATTAAAATCTATGTAAATCATAAATATGTATTACAACAAAATTATGTTGACCTGGGAACATAGATAGAAAGCATTTTAAAATTAAAACAAGCATGATTTAATTTTTACACATAATCTCAAGGGATTTGATGCTGCTTTGATTCTAAAAGAATATTCTTTTTTCCACAGAAATTCAATGTATCGCCTTTTCATTAAAATGCATTGAACGTAAGAAAAGAGTAAGGAATAAAATGGTATTTGAAATAAGACACTTCCGATATTTGTTTGCAAAGTTTTAGTTACTTTTGATTCTCCCTTAGCTTAAACCGCGGATATTTTTTCGCAACTAAATTGGCAGAAGTCCAATCCAAACATCTTTATTTCAGTGAATTTCGCTATATATTAAAATTATTGAGTGAAAAGACTATAAAAATCGCGGTGTGTTATATTAATTTACAAATTATGCTTAGAGACAAATAAAGTAGATTTTTAAAAAAAATGTATTTTAGATAATAATCAGATGGATTGTAAAATAAAAATAGTCTATTGAATTTTACTGACATTTTTACCATCAATACGTTAAATAATACGTGTATTCAAATTTGTCTAAATGAGCTCTGTGTATAACATATTTGCTAAAGATATATTAGATTTGAAGATTAACATGTCAGTAACAAAGGCTACCATGATGTATATCCTATCTAACTCGGCTTCTCTTCTTCCAGCCAAATTTTGATATTTAAAGACAGAATAATGCCACACCACCAAATGAATGTCACTACAAAAAATGTAAAATAGTCAACGAGGTAACAATTATATATAATAATGCATGATTATTGATAATGATATATATATTATATATATATAATACTTGTTGAATGATATCGTCATATTTATTTGCTCCGGAACTATACTGTGGCTAATTTTACGTTCAAGATAAGAAAGATGTACTTTGTGTTGAAACCGAGAGGGTGCGTCTTATTCAGATAAGTATACATATATTCCTACACTTCAGATACCTTGTTTGCATATTCCGTACTTCATTTAAGGTGAAACTTAAAGAAAGTAAATTAATGCAATTTATTTTTCCTTGTGATTTTTTAAGTTAATTCAATGGTCCACAATCCATGTTGCGTTCGACCCCCCCCCCCCCGGAATAAACGTGGTTTTCTACATTAACCTACAATGAAGAGTAGGTATCGTGACAAGTTATGCATATGAAAATAGCCGTACTAGTTATCTATCAATATGATAAACTAATAAATAATAAATAAAAACAACCATTAAAAGTATTCCATGAATTTTTTGGGAAAAGTCCCGAAGTATAAAATAGAAAATTTTATACTTCAAAAATACTCTTTCACAATATCTTCTCGAAACTTCGAGAATCATTATTATAGCCACAAAAAGAAAGCAATCATTTGTTGTTGATAAACAAAAAGAAAATAAGAAATGAACAAAAAGAAAATCGTCATTGAAATAATGAAAAACAGAGTCAAGGAAAATTACGTATTTCTAAGAATCATCCTTACTTGTAAAACATTTGAAAGAATAATCACCTCACACCAGTGTTTCCCCTGATGAAGATTTCCGGAAACCCTGGATGTAGGCGTTTAAATCGTACCTGAATCGTTCCTTAGGGAAAAGTCTGAAGTAATTGGTAGGAGACAGATTGCTTCTATTTGAGGTGATGACAAGCGTGAAGACTTATTGCTCTCTTAGATGGTGAAAATGGTAGCTTAAGGACTCTGTTTTCATGACTGTATAAGATAGGCTTTTCGTAAGAAATGAAACAGTGTTTCATTTCATGGGCACAACCTAACAAACATTATTAATAATAATATACGTTATTATTAGTTTTTATCTATATATTGAGACGACAATTTTTGTTTGGATTAATTAGAGTTTATTGCATTATGTCTACATAAATAGTTAACCAGGATTTACATAATGTTAAAAGCATAAATGTAGCTTAAAGAATATATGTAAATTGAAAACAACTTTTAAAAAAATATAAACTAAAATTTATAATAATTGTAAAATTTAAAGTTTCCAATTGATTCTAAATATTGTCTTGATTATAAATTCCTCATTTTTTAAACGAAGATTAATCGGAATAATCTTAAAGCAAATGAAAATATTATAATGCATTATTTCCGTTTAATAAAGAAAAATAAAATAAATTTTAACTTTAAAGGAAGGTTTCTTTAAAACTACAATGTAAATATATTATTGAATTTCGGATTTATTTTCTCTTATACCTTTTCTAATACATCTATTTGTCTATCAATTTACTAATTTTCAGTTAGTTTGTGGTATATACACATTACCTCAATATTAAATAACATATAAATAATTAAAATCACCTCAATATTAAAATCCATCATTGCCTAATTAACTAATGTTAACTATACTAATTTTTAAAAAATAAAACTGTCAGTATGACATGAAAAGTGCACATTTTATTACACAATACACAAATAACTTTTTACATGCATATTATTGAATTTCTTTTATTTGTCTTCATTCGTAAATAATAAGATAATTTTTTAAAAATATAACACTTTCACTTGCTGTTTAAATTAAAAATGAATGATGATAGTTACAGGAACAAATATTTGAATATTCGCTACGTTCGAAAATACAAGTAGACACAAAACATACGCATCTATTACAGACATTGCAGAAAGAACTTAAAATGTTAAAGTAATAAAATGCTTTCCCTGATTCTACGTGCACACACTATTACTCGGGACGTACCTAGTGTTGCTAATAGTCAAAGGAACACAGATTTAAATG
>BMAO01034691.1:0-32731 GCA_019973975.1 Trichonephila clavata
TATTATTTTCTTAAGTAATTCTTTCAATTGCTCACATATCGAATTTGATGTCAATATTTCTCGAACAGGATCCATTTTTTTAATACAAATACCTCCAAATTGTTAACTATAACAAATGATATCACATAGCAAGTATTTTGTATATATTTAAAAAATATATACAAAAATTATATAAAATTATTAAAATATATACAAAATATTTGAAGACAGAAAAATTGAGTTTTAATAAAGTAGATTGTAAAAACAATTATTAAACGTAAAATAAAATGCTATTAAAATATTTGTATTAATCATTTCTTCCACATTAACCAAATGGTACTTCAGATACTAGTTTAGCTCGGAGCAAATAAATAAATTTATGATTCCTTAGTATTTAATTGACTAGCATCACATCACTCTTTAACAGTTACTTGATGTTTAGTCAGTGCTTCTCAAACTTTCAACATTTGCGACCCAATATTCAATCATAATTTTCATCACGCCCCCTCCATACAATAACAATGCATAGAATTCAATAATACTCTACTTGACGCTAAAGCCACTCTACGACTTAAACCTTTTAAGTGTCACCGGCGTATATAACATATAACTTAGTCAAAGCGTTAATTGCCTCGGACGTATATATACGTTTTTCCGAAGTACTATATTCTCTATGCACTGTTATCCATAAAATTATTCTGAAGGTTTTAGAATGCAATAAATGGACCTTGACAGTGTTTGCGAAGGATTTACTTATTTCAGAGAAGTTTTTACTTATTTATTCCTTTTCATCCCCCAATACATCACATACGTGCCCCGACGTGAAAAAAGTTGGCATTAAGGAGGGAACCACGTAATTTTTAATCGGCAATTAAGGGATTCATTATAAGACATACAAATTAAAAAAATAAGAGTTATTTTTTGTAAAAGTTTTATATGTGACAAGCCCATGGGGTCAGTGGTAATTTTTAAACTTGTTCTAAACTTAGTGTTGTTAAATTAATCATAAAATACATTGGTGCAGTAATGATACATTTATAAATGTATTATAACAGTGCAAAAATGTGTAATTATGTTTCATTATGTCAGAATGTATTTTGTTTGTTTACTTTCAGTAAATTAATAATTTTTTTAAATAATCATTTGTTTTCGACATTTCAATATGCTCGCACTCCCCTCGTAGAGGTATCACGCGCCCCACAGTTTGAGAAACACTGTGTTTAGTCATAAGTGGCACACAAAGTAAAACCCAATAAGTGACGGTTCTAACAACTTTTACGGGAAAATCGTAACAACTTATCTGTCTCATTTCTCTTCTTATCAGATCAGATTTTTTTTTTAAGTTTTGAAAGAATCTTCCTATCACTTTTGCCCTGGGCAAAAGGAGTGCTAGATGCGAGATCTTCGAAATATTCAAAGCGAATCTAAATTCTACAGCAAAGGTAATAAATGAATAAAGAAATCTTCCTTGTAGAGATATGTTGTAAAACAAGGTTGCTATCAGAATAATGGATGCAATGCTCCTTTTAGTAAGTAATAAAATTACAACCGAATGCGCTTCTAGATACCGAGTCCAGCTTCTGGTGTGTTATACCATCCTAATTCTAGTGTAAATTTTAATTTAAAGCTCCAAAAAGAATAAATATCAATTTTTTTTTCTGAAAAAATATAAATATGAAAAACAAATTGAAATTGGTCAAGATTTCATAAAAAGTATCGCGTTGGATTTACTTTAAATCATTAACACATACATTTGTTGTTTGTTCATCTCAATTTATTCCATGCCAAATAATACTCTTCAATTTTTCTCCCACGTTGTGTACCTCATCATTAATTTAGTTAGCACCACAAAGAAAATTTTACTGTTTTTAAAACTATTATTTTACCAAAAAGAAATGCGTATTGGACATGTGAAATTTCTCTTGCCTCTCAGCCGATATGACGTAATGTTGCAAATAGTTTGACAAAGTTTCTTCACTCCACTTCATTAATTTCCAAATGTACGTTTTTTTAATAACAAACCACAATATTCGCCGGAGAATTCTGGTGTAGTGTGGAAGTTCGGAGAGGGGGGCATCTCAGGTGTAGTCCTCGTCACTTGACCATAGTTCAAAATTACAAGGTCCATTACCAAAAGTCGAAAAGCTGAATAGTGTGACATTAATATTCCCTCGCTCTCCAGAGAATGAATTCTAGAGTTATTATATTCGCTTGTCTAATACTATCAATGCTCTAAGATGTATAACATCGTGAAAAAAACATTATCATGCATGTAAAATAACATTCATTCCAGAATAAAAAAAATATTTTAATCTTAATTTTCCAGAAAAAGAACAGAAAAAAGAAAAACGGGCAGGCGGAGGGCTTCGGAAAAAAGTTGAATTTCAAACTTCAATATCATACAAATACGAAATAAAACGTAGTAGAAGATTTTTTTTCTTAACAAGAACTTTAGATTTAAACAAAGCTCCAATGAGTTTTTCCATACATAGATGCATCGTTATCTTCTCACAGACGTACATGAAATTGCTTCAAAAAATATTCCTTTTGATCATTAGCGCACACAAAAATTTCCAAGGGCTATGGTCGAAAGTCCCCCAACTCGTATCATACCTCAAGACAACACCAATTAATTCTTCTGATTTTGCCGATTTTGCTAACAAAAAACAGTAAAAAATAAATTTTCTGATTTATAATTAGCATTAATTAATAAAATAAATTGTTAATTAAAAGTACTTAATTAAATTTTATTTTATATATATAAAATTATGAACAATCGAAAAAAACTCAAGGGCTTTGGGAGTTCCTGACTCCTAGGACACCCCCTTGTGTGCACCAATGCTTTTGATACATTCGAAAAATTCTTCTAAATAGAAACAAATTGTACTATAATATATATAACTCGTAAAATCTAAAAATTTATATTTAGAAAAAAAGTGGTTCAATTACTCATAATGAGATATTGGAACTACACTGCTTGCCACCTTAAATGCAACACCCTGAAGGAAGCACGCAAATAACATGAAAATTACAACATGCATTATCGGAGGCGAGATATGCAAATGATTAGAATTTTCAGCGCAGACACACATCACGCACGCCTGTGGCGCCACCTCAAAGCGCTAATTAAGGCTTGCAGATTTCGACGATTTCAAGTTCGGCAATGGTGTTTTTCTCTCTTGTGGTTTTTTCCAATATCGATCAATTATGTCTCGTAGAAAACAGCGATCGGCATTTGATCAAGTATCCGAGTTCGACAGAGGAAAGATAGTGGCCTATCGAGATTGTGGATTATCTTTCAGGGAAATCGGTAGTCGTGTTAGACGAAACCAAACCACTGTAATGCGGATATGTGACCGTTGGATGCAGGAGGGTACGACAGACCGACGTGGTCGATCGCATCCACCGCAGTGCACCACTTCACGTGAGGGCAGGCAAATTGTGCGCATGGCAGTGACGGATCGCTCAGTCACATCACGAACCATAGCACCACACATTGAGTCTGTAACGCATCATTCAGTGTCTGCGCGTACCATTTGACGCCGTTTACAGCAGAATGGTCTGTCCGCAAGACGTCCATTGCTTGGTCTACCCTTGACGCAGAACCCCAGACGTTTCCACCGCCATTGGGGCGATGAAAGAAGGATGTGGGTGTCAGAATGGAATGAAGTTGTCTTTACTGACGAGTCCCGCATCTGTCTGCAACACCACGATGGTTGGATTCGAGTCTGGAGACACCGTGGAGAGAGGATGCTGAACAGCTGCGTTATGCACCGCCACACTGGTCCTGCACCGGGTATTATGGTATTGGATATCACTCTCTCACTCCTCTAGTACGCATTGCTGGTACTTTAAACAGCCAGTGCTACATCTTCGAGGTGTTCGAGCCAGTTGTTCTTGCTTACCTTCAGGGCTTAGCCACAGCTATATTTCAACAGGATAATGCTCGACCGCACGTGGCACGCATTGTTCAAAGGTTCTTCGTCAATCACCAGATTGAATTGCTTCCCTGGCCGGCTCGCTCTGTGGATCTTCCTCCGATAGAAAACATGTGGCCCATGGTTGCTGAACGATTGACCCAAATTATATCCCCAGCTGCCACACCAGATTTACTTTGGCAACGTGTGGAAGTTGTTTGGTCTGCTGTACCCCAAGAACACATCCAAAGTCTATTTGAATCAATGCCGAGGCGTATGGCAGTGGTGATCTCCAACAATGGCGGTTACTCTGGCTACTGATTCTGGCAGGATCCACACTTCACAGAAGCAGAGGCCTCGTGGTGCATTAGGCCTCGCGCCTCAAACCCGAAATAAATTAAACGAAAAGTAAGGAAAATCCAAAAGTGCACGCCACAGGTTTTTTATAATTAATAAATTAGAAAATTCTCAACTCTATCTCTTTTTCGCATAAAATATCTAAAAATTGATATGTTGACTTTAAAAAAAAAAGATATTCTATTTATCTGTGCATGAAAGCATATGAATAAATAATACGTGAAAATATTGTTTTCCATTTCCTTTTATTAAAAATTTCTCAACTTGTCGTTTCGACTCATTCGTTCATATTTCTTCTGGCAACATTAGCTGGAGTTAAGCTGCTATCGCACGGGGAGTCCCAGGTCAGAGACGGGGCATAGCTCGGGACTTCCCATCATTAAAAAGCCAACTAATACATGGCATGTAGACGTAGTCTCGCTTCAGTTTTCTATATCATATTATAAATTTAAAAAGTATTTGATGGGAGAATAAATAATAGTAGTCCTGGGCATTATTCATAATTTATCAATCATGTCAGGCTTAGACTCTAAGAGGGAGAGAGATAAAGGGAGAAAATGGGAATCTGGTGCATCAAAAAGAAAAAGAAAAGTGAAAAGAGTTGTATCCAACCAGGTTTAAAGTTCAGGTATGATGAAATTTCTCGATCAAACTAAATCTGGTCTGATGTAGTGAAACAAGCATTTTCCAGTTTTGACCCGGGATTGTGGACGCAGTTAGAAAAGCAGTTATGATTTTCCGAAAGATTTTTCAAATAAATTGGTAGGCAAAAAGAATTCAATGTTTGATTATGAAGGCGGCGATCAACCTATAGAGTGTGTCAGAAACCGATTTTAAAAAGACTTTTTTTAATACCACTAGCTGCATGGCCCGGCGTTGCGCGGGCTTTTACCTAGTGTATAACTTAACCCACATGTTAATTTCCTCCTTCTTTCATGACGCCATTACTTCTGTGTGGGTGTGTACGCTTACGATGTGAGTGCAAGACCTGGCGTTGCACGGGCTTTCTCGTTTAACATTTTCCCTTCTCTTCACGAAATCAGTACTTCCAATATTATCTTTCGAAACTACTTTGACATCTTTATTTCTTTCCCCTCTGCTTAGCCCAGCGTTTCATGGGCTTTTACCGAGTGAATAACTTAAGGGGCTCACCCATGTAATGGGTTCAAAAAATCAAATTTTTTTTCCAATAAATTGCTTCCTTAACATGTCTAGAATACGTTGGTAAAGTGATTTTTAACACTCGAAGTCTTTATAAAGAAGCAAATGTTAGAAGAGCAGCTGTTCGGAGCCCTGAATTGGCAATCGAAGTCTGGGCCTTTTGTGTACAGTCGGCTTGATGCCATTGATCCTTCTACGCAATTATACGTTCATACAAATTTGTAGAGGTTTAAAAGGAAACTTCCATAGTTATTGAATATTTCATCGAACTTGTTTTAGTCTTCGCTACCAGGCATCGCCGAATGAGGGTAAGTTAAGGTTTTCATTGTTTAATCGGACTTGAAACTCAGAACGCGTTTTTCTCAAAACTGAGTTTTTCAAACTTTCCTCCATCATATCACAAAAGCGGTTTGACTGATTTACTTTAAATTTATATATATAGGGTAGACTTAGCACATATATATATATACACCAAATGGACTACGAACATTCCAAAGTTCAAAATATTTCTATTTTTTATAGCAAAAACATAAGAAAAAACTATGAAATTCGAAACCTCTTTTTTTCCCAGAGGTCTACTAAAAATCCAATTTTCGATATTTTCAATTGAGTATAGTCCATACTGTGCATTTTAGCTTATAGATTAAAACGTCGTTAATGTTTTTAATTTCAGATAAGCCAATCAGCTGGAATCGGGGAGGAAGTGAGCATCCCTTTTTTCGAGGCGGATGTGTTCGGAACGCTATAACTCACATTCTATTGGATATTTTTGTCTAAATATTTATATACATACTCTTAAAATACATATAAATAAATGATAAAAAAAACTTAAAGCTCTATATTTTTACTGGTCGTCAGAAAAAATTCTCTAAAAATAGGCCGTCCCATGGGTGCATCCCCTTAATCCCCATGGGAAAGACGATAGCACTTCAATGTGTGTGTGTGTACGCGCGCGATGTGGGTGATTTCTATAACTATGTCATTAAAATTCCCTTTTTCGAAATTTGTTTGAGACAGGCTTCTTTCCCCTCCATTTAACCCGGCGTCGCACGGACATATTTGAATGCATAACATATTGCCCTATATAGAAATTCCCCTTCCCTTATCAGGGTCAAAACTTCCTGGTAAGCGTATGATTTCTAAATTAACGTCATTCAATTCCCTTTTTCGAAATTTCTTCCACATCTTTCCGATGCCAGACAAGTCTCTTTTTTCTCTCTATAGCCCGGCGTTACATTGATTTTTTTTTAGTGTAGAACTAATCCCCCCCCCCTCTCCCAGACATAAGATTTATTTTCAAATTTCGATCAATGACTTATAAAAGATAATATTACTTTATTTAAAAAAAAAAATTAAGGAATAAAATTAAAACGATTCTGATGCCGAGAGTAAAACAAAAACTCTTTCATCGTTTTTTAATAATAGATGGTTTCTAAGAATCTAAAATAATAAAATAGATTTCAAAATTTCATTAATTAATTAATCTTTACCTATAGAAAGTATTTTTTATCGAAAATAATAGACGACGAACACCGATTTAACGAACCCCTTTTTAACGAATTTTCTCTTTTCCCGATTAAAATGAAGGCAAAAACCCCTATTTAACGAATAATATACCCCGAAGAAATTTTTCATTAGTTCATATTTAAAAAAAATTAAACTTCTTTTCAAATGACATGCCCTTTTTGTCCTGAATAGATAAAGACTTTTCTTGTAAACAGCAAATTTCCTCGGGAAAGGGTACAGACCATTATTTGACTTTACAGGTGCAGATGAATCAATTAAATTTTGGTTTTCTCTATGGCTTAACAAGTTAAAAAAATTCCAAAAAGCAAATACTGAAAATCTCTCAAGATTTACACACAATCCTACAATTAGGTGAGAGCAGTGACTTCCAACCTTACGAATTATATGAGGAATTACAAAATATCCCAAATTTACCCAACACCATTACAGACATGAGACATCTGCTCCAATATGTCACAGAGAACGATTTGAAAGAAATTTTCCCAAATATTTACATTGTATTTCGAATTTTGTCAACAATACCTGTAAGTACCACTTCTGCAGAGAGGAGCTTTTCAAAATCAAAACTGATAAAAAAATTCTGTAAGAAATACAATGAGACAGGAAAGACATTCAGCTTTGGCAGTTTTATCTATTGAAACAGATCTAAGCATCTAAGATAAATTACGAACCAATCATTAAGGATTTCAGCAAAACTAAAAGTAGAAAATTTCTGTTTCTTTAATTTTTTTTTCATTATTGTTTAATGTGCCAAAGAAATATAAGTAAAAAATTTGGTTTTTTTTTATGAATAAAAATTTTTTAAAAATTTTATAAACCTTTTTCTTACACCACCAGAAGGCCTCGCAAAATGTATCTGGCCACATTAAATTCAGGTCTCGCACCGCCACTGCACAGAAGTCTATAAATTGAATCATTTGATACTTGGTTAACATGTTATCTACAAAATAAATTTTGTTGTGCTATCTCTTGTCTTTCTTGGTGTTGCATTTACGGTGGCCAGCAGTGTATTAAACCTAAACCACAAAACTAAATTCAGTGGCGCAACAACCCAAGGCGAACTATAAGGCCTATTTTGCCCATCTCAATTTTCATAACCTTGGGCACTGAGGTGCATGAGCAGATGTTTCAGACAGAAACACTGAAGGGATGAAAAGCATAGTCGACGTTGCCCAGCCTAGGGCTTGAGACCGGAATCGCGATACGTTATCACTCGACTACTGGGCTTTTCATTAAACCGACAGACTTGAAATATGGCAGGCTCGTTTCTTTCATTGAATAGGAGAAATCGACTCTTAAGAACAGAGGTTGGGGTTGCGAAGACTAATTATTAGGAAAAAAATTCCCATTTTTGAACTATTACATCATCAGACTTGAAATTTAGAAACCATGTTTGTTTTGTTAAGTACAGATTCGCTAAGGTTTTTGGAGGAAATCCACTCACTAAGGGGTTACACAGGGACGTTATAAATAAAAAAAAAACACTCTTTTGCTTGAAATATAAGACTTACATGTTTGAAATTCAGTAAGAATGTTTCCATTGTTAAGTAGATATCCGTTAAGAACGGGTTTTGTGGAAATAGATCCCAAAAGGGCATTTTGTGAGGGGAGAATATATGCGAAGTTTAGAGCTAAAACTTCCCTGTTTTTGGATTATTAAAGTAAGACTTGAAACTTGAAAAAAACATGTTTCTTCTGTTGAGTAAAGATACGTTAAAAAGGGTTTTGCGGAAATCGACTCCCAAGTAGGGTTGCGGGGACATTGTCCATAAAAATGACCTTCAGACTTCGAGTTTTGCAAAGCATGTTACTTTTGTTTTGTATACATACGTTAAAGGTGGGATTTGTGGATATCAACTCCGAATGTGAGAGGCTACAGGAGTGTGAATGATAAATATTCTTCTGCTTTAGGAATTCACACACACACACACACACAAGTCCTGTATTTTTTTAAATCAAGAGGTGAGAACTATAAGAATATTTTTCAGTACAGTGAAACTCTTGAGTAACTGACTAATTGCGACAATTTTTTTTTTTTTTAAATAAAGGTATGGGGATTTTTTTTGTTGTTGTTGTTTTTAGATTTCTTTAGTGCATTTTATGAAAAATATGCTAAAATTAAGAAGAGAAATAGAAATTATTTTTACTAAAATGGGAAAAAATGGTAAAAATTTACAAAAAGTAACATAAACGGGCACCATTCTGTACCAAAAGTTTATGAACAAATTTTCAATTTGATGCTTTTCTACGTTATTCATTTTTGAAATGACCTTTAAGATAAGAGATATTTTAATTTTTGCAAAACCTAGAGCACTTTATCTTAGTTATTATATGAAATTTCTTTAAAAAAAAAACAGTGATTATATTAACATAAGGGACAGTAAATTTTGTAATAAAACAGTGTTTGATAAATCTGATGGTTAAACACTTTTACTATTATACAGAACATACACAAAAAATTTATAATCATTTTGAAAACTTTTGAGCAATCACTGTCCCCGTTTGAGCATTTAAAAAAAAAAAAAACCTTTCGAGTAAAACGCTTTTTAACGTATGACATCTTGCTTAAAGTAATGGCATTTGCTTTTACTTAAACACTTTTAGCTTTTGTTTTAGTGAACGGAAAATAATAAACTTGGTATTTTTATAAAGCTAATAAGATGGCCTATAAAATAAAATCACAAATAATTTGTCAATTTTTGGCAAAATTCCGAATTTTAGGGTAGTTGCATATCTTAATGCTAGAACTTAGATAACAATGACCTAAAAAGAATGTACATATACTTGACAGTGTCATAAAATACTCAGTGAAGCGGAAGGGTAACAACTTGTTATTTATAATTGTAAAGCCTGCCCCACTACTTAACTTGAGAATGTGTGTGTGATAAGAACTAATGCTTTAAATATGGTATTTAAAATAGTGAAATGGCTACTGGGTGAGATTGGTTATAGTCACCTTGGTAACAAACAGCAGCGTAATAGCTTTCCTAGGCGATTCGATCTTGGTACCTTCCGTTCCGTAAGCACGTAACATAACCACTATACTAAAAGGATCATCTTAGTACGGAGGTTGTTACTGGCTTATATAGACGCCACCGCCACACACTCCTTTACCAAGGAGTCGGTAAGGCGAACGAACGATATCATTTTTATGGTGAGCGTGTGATTGATTGAATATTAACGTCGCACTGTTCAGCTACATGAGGGCTTTTGGCGATGAACCTCGTAATTTTGAACCATGTTCAAGTGACGAGGACGACACCTGAGCTGTTACCTCCTCTCCTAACTATCACACCAACGGGAGGACGTTTGAGCTCTCGACACCTTTAATGTGCATTGCTTCCGCAGCCATATGGCGACCGTGTGAGCAGTTGCGTCACTAGGTTGTGACAGCTTGAGGGTTGCGTCGTTCGTGTGAGACGGCATTGGTTGCATTTGAGGTGAATAGATGGCACCACGACTTTGCACGAAAGTTGCGTTTATTCGAAGTTCCCAGGGTCACTAATGAAGATAATAGAACTCACGACCTTCGGTTCCGTAAGCACGTAAAATACCATTGGACCAAAATGATTACTTTTGTCTGGTGGTTGTTACTGGCTTATATAAATGATACCACTGCACTATCTAGACAACGTTAAGAGATACGGGATATCAACAATAAAGTTCTCGATCTAATTCGAGACTTCTTACGCATAATGCTTGTTCGTAATTTTACTAACTCGCGTCGTTGAAAACGTGGACAAAAAGGGAAGAAATTATATTTTTTACCAACAACAAGCCGGTGTTACTATTCGGTGCTAGGGCGTGTGATTCACTTTCGAAATGACAGTATTTCAAATACTGGGTTGCATGCTTTATATTGCTTGTATTTAAAAAGTAACTAAATACTGTAAACCGATCGTCAAGCTTAACTTTCAAGATGCTTAACTCAATTTAACCTATGTTGGTATAGGAAGTGAATGAAATTCTTGCATTGTGCAGAAACGAATAAAACTTTACGTAGGTTTCGTGGGGAACAAAATAAAAGAAACAGCTGAGCTGGGCTTTACATTCAAGCTCATAATTCATGGCGAAACTTTCCATTACCGAAGAATGACCTGCTTTCCATCTCACCCGATCTGACCTCTTGAGCTGCCATACCAAACATTTAAGGCTCTCTCATTCAGTGCCAAGGTATGCAGCGATAGTTATCCTCCATCTTGTTGGTAGCACTCTGTACTGATTTCACTGTCTTTATCACTTCTCTGAAATTTTGTTGTAATCATTCGGTTCTTGCATATTTTTCTTTCTGTCAAAAAGCAGTTGGCTTTGACATATCTTGGTGCTGGATTGCTAGCATTATAGAAGAAATTTTACACACACACCACAGAGATTTTTTTTTCTTTAGACAAACAATTCCTTCAAAATTTTCCAACGATTTAAATATAATAAATTTTAATTACTTGATTAAATTCATAAAAATCTATTCAAATTTCGAAAAATATTTACTTATGAGTATAATGAAACGTGCCATTGCTTATATGTTTCTTTCTGTTTAAAAATTCCTTCATTTACATGAAATTCCTGGAAATTTTGCGTGAGGATTTTTCATGAACTAGTCAAATACTATATTTAAAATCACAAAATAAAATTTTGAAAAATCTAATACATGTTTTATTTAACATTATCTCTGTGGAAATAATTTATATACTAGACTCCGTTGGTATCAACTTTCTCCACGTTGATAATCCCCTATCCATGTCTCCATCACCATTACATTTTTTCTCTCGACTTGCAATTAAAATCCAAATAATTTCTTTGTCATTGTTCCATTTTTAAGTCTTTTTCAAATATAAATTTGTAATTTAATCGTTAAATGTTATTGCTAGAAGGCTTTAAAGATTTTAATTTATTATTTTTGAATGCCACTATAAAATGCAATATTCTTAGTATATTATATATGAAATAACTTTTTGACACTTTATAATTGTGGGAATACATTTATAATTGTATCTTTTAAGCCCACAGAAAACAAATTTCTTTTAAAATGAATAAAAATTTAAGTTAACTTATTTATGATGAACAAGAAACAAATATACAGTCAAAATATACAAAAATATTGCTTTTTTAAATTTTATTAAATAACTTTTCTTTACAGAATACATAAAAAGTTGATATGTTCATTTACACAATTCTCAAAACCAATTCGGAAAATAGAAAGTTTACTTAAAAATAGCATTTGCACAGTTATTTTCCTTTTGATTTTCCCCAATAAACTTTCTGATAAACATTTAGAATAAAATCTAAAGGTATATCTGAATTTGCGGATGTGTGTTTTCTTCAATTATTTAAAATGAAAAATATTCACAATATATAATGAGAGTATAGTGTATTCATCTCATCCAATAGTAATGGGCGGTATTTAATTTTTGATCCCATATACTAAACTGTTTTTAGAGTTTTAAGAAATATCTATGGGGAAATATATATCACATAATTAAACTGAAAAAATTAAAGGAAAGATGAATACACACAATTATATAATACAATTACAAATGAAATTTTATGAGAAAAATGCACAATAAATAAAAAATGAAATAATTTCTTATCATGAAGAAAACAAACATCTAGCAAACTCAGAATATTCGAAAGACATCTATCTAGTTTCAGACCTTATCCATAAAATTTAAGACAAATTTTAAGAAATATTTAGTAAAGAAAAATAATTTCCAATGTATCACGTATACATATATTTATGATTTTTAACCTTTAAATACAATTTTAAGGCATAAAAAACAAACTGAAAAATAATGTTATTTCATATGATTTGAATAAAATAATTTTATTTAAAGAAAAATTATTTTAAAAAAACTTGCATTATATTATTTCATTTATTCCAAAACCATAAGCATTTAATCAGTTCTGGCAAAATACACGATACATTATTTGTACCTACATTCAATAGAATAAGAAATTAATTTAGCAAATTCGTTTCTTTAAAAAATATTTTTTAAAAAGCAAGATTTTAAGATAAGATACAAAACTCAAAACACTGTTCACAATATCTAAAACAACACCTACAAAATACATTAAAACGATTGAAACACATAGAATACAAAAACCAAAAATTACATATTTATGACGCAAAAAGTACTACAAGTCCTTTCGAAACCCCTTATTTGAGTAGGAGCAATCAAGTAACGAAATAAATACTGGTTAATTTTAATTTTGAAATAAGAACAAATCATACTATTTTATGTTTTAATTTCAAATTTAGAGTTTCCTAATATCAGTTTTATAAATACATACTCTAAAAGGATTCATTTCATTTATTCTACTGAGGTAATTTCATTTAAATGAATTTGAAGTGATGTTAAGCAAATTCCACATAAATTCTTTCAAAAATTTTAAATTTCATTTGAAAATTCATTAGTTTGTAAAAATTGCATTAATGCATGTAAATCGCTGCAATTTGAAAAATTTACAGCTACATTACTAACTAAAAGTCAAATCACTTGGATTTTAATTCAATTAACTCATGCATATTTCTTTAAAAAAAAAGTTAATTTTTATAAAATTTTGTTAATTTAAAATAGGAAACAAAATTGTTTTATTTAAATAAATAAAAACTATCGCTCTCCCTGTTGCACATTCCCATTTCGTACACATAATTTAATCAGTGCATGGAACAAAAAGTGCATGCATTTCAAGAACTTTGTAGATAATTTAAATAATTAAAAAGAAATCTTATTTTCTCTTCTCTTACGGGAAGGATTCAAAAATGCTTTTTCTTGCTACGCATTTTCTTGGGATGTTAAATAGGTTTAATTTCACATTTTCAAGCTTATTTTTTCTTAATGCAGCGAAAGAGAATACAAATGCATCCTTCCAGGTAAGAAAAGAAAATGTTATTCTCATGTTGGATGTATTATTTAAACTGATTGCTGGCCATTCTCCAGTTGTCACCTTTATAGCATTTCTTCCGGTCCGGATTGTCTAACTTGATCATGTCAGAGGCCTTTTCACCAATCATGATGATGGGAGCATTGGTATTACCGGACACGAGTCTTGGCATGATAGATCCGTCCACCACTCTGAGGTTCTTAATGCCCTTAACCCTGAAAAAGAAATCCAAATATGTAAAGAATTATTTTTGCAACTGATGTATGAGATAATAGTGCAAAAAAAAAAAAAACTTTAATTGTTTTTAATTGAATGAGTGAATATTAACGTCGCACTGTTCAGCTACACGAGGGCTTTTGGCGACGGTCCGCGTAATTTTGAACCATGGTCAAGTGACGTGGACGACACCTGAGCTGGCACCCCCCTCTCCTAACTACCACACCACACCAACGGGAGGACGTTTGAGCTCTCGACAGATTTAATGTGCATTGCTCGCCTACACAGCGGGTCTTCGGTAGTACTGGGATCGAACTCATGACAGGCTGGCCACGATCCGATGCCTAGACCACTTGGCTACCGCGGCCACAATTGTTTTTAATTAATTATCTATTAGAGCTACTAAATGGGAATCTTTGTTTATTTGTATAAAAATTCGCCCAAGAAGTTTGCTCTGTTTAGTTAAATAACTGTTGATTTAAAACCAAAGAATGTTTATTGGTAACGGATATCGTATTTTTGAATGATTCAGTGTTCAAATTGATGGAAGTGCGTTAAGGCATTCCCACCATTTTAAGTTTGTGAACTTAATGTTAAGCCTACGGAATTTAAACTTTCATCCTCACAATCTAGAAAAATGTATCAATTTGAATGTGTGTGCAACAAGAAAATAATTATATTTTATTTTCTTGTCCATGCGTATTTTTTGTATCATTTCCTGTCTACATCTCGATGGACTATTTTGTAGCTAGCTCTCAGCTCCAAAATAACTAAAGGAATACCTACGGATTCCCCAATGTCGTTTTATAACGTAGCACTACGTTTCTGCTTCCTTTTAAGGTCAGGAAGTACTCGAGTACATACGAATTGTATTAGATAAATTTTATAAAACTAAAATGATTTATATAAAAAAAGAAATCTAGTAGTGCGTTGAAGCGCAAACAACGCCAGAAAGAGAAGATAGTAAATAAAACTTGTAGTTTTGTATATTTAAAATATTCATACATTTTTACTTGATAAAATTAGGGCCTTTGGATACCTAGCTACGACACTGGCTTTATGATTTGTAATGGTGCTATATTTTTTTCTGTCTATATCACACACTGTCATATTTCGAATTAAAAAAAAAAGAATTTGAAAAGTTTTAAGCAAAGAGTTACTTACCTTAATCTGGGATCTACAACTGTTGTTGGATCTGAAAGCCTGCCCATTTTGCAGGAGCCGACAGGGTGGTAGAGATTGAAGACGTATTTTCGGCCCACGCATCTCAGATAAGAATCAGAGTAAATGGGATATTGCTCACATCCAGGGTACTTAGTCTGGAACATCTTGGCTCCAATTTTCTTGAAAGCTTTGGTGTTTTCTACAAGGTGTACGCATGCCTTCATAACTGTGACAAAAAAATTTAATTTTATTAAAAAAAATATCTTTCCTAATCATAGTAAAACAAATGCAGTTTATTCTTACGAGTTTGGATTTCCTAACAATGAAGTTCGGCTGACATTGACAAGGATTCAATAATATAAATTAAACTAAGAGGTATAAAATATTTTGTATAAAATATCAGCTAAGTATAAAATATTTTGTCTGAGTGTAAATGATATTAGTTTCCATTCATTGTAAGACGTTTGGGTATTGAATAGCACTTTCACTCCGTTGCCACTAGCTTCAAGAAGCTTCTTTACATGGTCGAGAAATCCTTTGTGCTAAAGCTATGAAAGGTTCCGATGTATATTCGTATTCCTTATCCTTCACAAACTCAGTAGTTCAGTAATATAAAATAAAACATAAGCGTATTTTATAAAAAATAAAAATAAATAAAAAAATAAACATAAGAGAACCTACCTTCCACTAAGCGGTCAAGATCTTCATCGTACTCAAATACATTGGGATCGATCAATGGTTTATCTCTTGGATTAGCAGATTTCAGTCGAATGGTTCCTCTACTCTTGGGTCTAAGGTTGCATGGGAAGAATGTGAAGGTGTTCTTTCCAGTATAAGGTGCATATACTTTTCTGTACACCTAAGCGGGCAGAGAGATAGAGAGAAAGTGTTAAAATTATTCAAATTCTTAAAACAAGTTGTTAGAATTAAAAATATTGAATGTATTTAATGCTTACCTGATTTGTCATTCCAACTGCATCCTTTACGATTTGGCCGTAGTCACTGGCTGGAGATCCAGAGGCCATGTGTATTTCAATATCTGGCCAGTCCAGTTTGGGATCGTTATATTTAGAGTTAATGTAAGCCATTCCTTCAATTCCCGAAAAACTTGTCAGTGGACCTTTTACAAAGAAGAACAAAAAAGTGCAATAACTACATATACTTATCTAATAAGAATGTGATTAAATAAAATTTCTGTAAGCATATTTTCAGATTAAAGTGCGAAATATGTTAAGGTATCCGATTACCCTAAAATTATGAATTTTGCCAAAAATTGACAGATTTGCTTTATGATTTTATTTTATAGGTCATCTTATTAGTTTTATGAAAATACCAAGTTTATTACTTTCCGTTCAGTAGGAAAAAAACTACAAGTGTTTTAGTAAAAACAGATGCCATTACTTTAACCAAGATATATGTCATACTTTAAAACGCGTTTTGCTCGAAATGAGTTTTTTTTTAAATGCTCAATCGGACGGCGATTGTTACAAAAAAAATTTGAAAAAAATTAATTTTTTTGTGTGTATGTTCTGTATAATAGTAGAAGTGTTTTAACCTTCAGATTTATCAATCATTGCTTTATTATAAAACTTACAGTCCCTTATGTTAATCACTGTTTCTTAAGCAATTTCATATAAAAAAGTGCTTTAGGTCTTGTGAAAATTAAAATATCTCTTATCCTGAAGGTCACTTCAAAAATGAATAACAATGTAACACATCCGAATTGAAAGAATTGAAATTTGTTCATAAAATTTTGGTACAAAATGGGCCGAGTTTACGGGGAAGGGGGGGGGGGTTGTAAATGTTTACCCATTTTTTCCATTTTAGTAATAATAATTTCTTTTTCTCTTCTTAATTTTAACTTATTTTTCGCAAAATATACTAAACAATTCTAAAAACAATAAAAGAATCCCCATATCTTCATTTTTTAAAAAAAGTTGTCGCAAGGAGGAGTGAAATGGATAAGAATTGTTCCGAAACCTTTAATTTATGTTTTTTAAAGGACCTAACCAAGTATATTTTACAAAAAATACAGTTTTCAGACATGTTTTATGTTGTAACTCTTTAAATTTTCTTAACAAATCACGCATTAACCTCAAAAGATCAATAAATACACTATATTTTTTATCTAGATGTCAAGTCGTTGATGCTTTATAGATCCACTTTTAGGAAATCATATGTTTTACTAAAATATTAGAATCTCGACTGATTTTGAGTTTCTTATCAGATTTAGGAAGAAAAAAACTTAAATAAATATAAATATTTTTTACAACTAATCTCTCTTGGGAAAATCGTTAAAAAAGGTTTGACCACACATTTTCTTTTTCTAACACTTTTGAAAATATTAAAGTTGTGTCATTTGTCAGTCTAAGTTTTATCTAATTCAGTAAAAATATCCACACACAGCATTCATTGAAGGCCTGTGAAAAAGCAGGCAAAAGCTAAAGAGGAAAAAGAGGCATTTGGGATGGTTTTTGACACGATTTCCGTCCGGTAATAAACAACCTTACAAAAAATTAGTTTCAAAAATAAAATAGGAATTTTTCATTTGTGATTTAATAGTTTCTTGTTACGAGAAAATTTTTTTTGTAACTATGCATATTACTTAACGTATTAATAAACAAAAATGCTCCCAGCTTGTTAATTACAGGCCGCAAACTGGCTTCAAAAAGGAAACACAGGATTAATAAAATAGTAACACCTGCTAAGAATGCTGCTTGAATATCTTCGTATTCTAATAATTTTTATTCAAAAGATATCAAAATGCTATGATTTTTTTTCAAATTTAGAGAAAAGACAGAGACTGAGAGACAGAGATAGAGAGAGAAATATTGAAAATTATCCATTAAACTAAGAAAATAATTTAGACACCTTATTTGAGGGAGATTAAAAAAAATTGTTAATGATTTTTTTTAACAGCTTACCTTTTCCGTCATGAGTAAATTCTTGCATATTAAAGGGATTAATTATCTGGCCCAACAGTAAAGGGGTAGCACCCTTTGCTTCAAAATTCAAAGATGTTGTACCAACATGATCTTGCAAATTATTACCGACAGGTAAATCAGCAATCACTGGAATCTAAAAGGTAAAATAAATAAATAAGTAAATAATAACAATAATATGTCCCATTCATTATTAAATTCAAATTAATTGATTTCCAGACGCATAAATATATTTAAATCCCGTTGCTTTAATAGATTTTTTAAAAAAAGAAGTAATATAATAATTTAATAGGTATAATTAAATCCGTAAAAGAATCTCTTCAACCGTAATTATGAAGAACTTTGTTTAAATATGCTAATTTTTGTTTTTTATTTAGGAGAGACAAATTTTAAGTAGTGCAATGAAAAAATTTTATCAATTATTAGATAAAAAAAAGGATTTTAAACTTACTCCATGCGCCTGCAAATGTTTCTTGGGCCCAATTCCAGAGAGCATCAGGATTTGTGGTGAATTTACAGTTCCGCCACTTACAATGACTTCCTTTCGAGTTTTTACAGTATAAACCTTACCATTTATTTCGAATTCCACTCCGTAAGCTTCTCTTTTATTGTTAATTAGAATCTAAAGAAAAAAAATAATTTTAATAGTAGTTCTAGGGAGCTTGTATTTTATGCATTATGTTATGAAATAAATCTGTAGTATTTCAGGGGAAAATATCTACTATCCTAAAAAAATAAGACAATTTTTAAATCTTAGAATTCGTAGTTATCTACTCTAAAATATTTTTGATTTAAAAAAAAATTTCAACTCTTAGGTAAAATTCAACATAAAGCTTAAATATTCCCCTGGTAGATGGCGCCATGAGATTTCAAAAAAGACTCTCCTGGGTTTCTTAATGCGAGTATTTCTCAGTGATTTTTTTTTGTTCATGTGTGACCTTACACAGGGCAGTTTGAATTCAGGTTCATATTTATGACTGTCACGTCAATTTTAAGGCTCTCAAAGTTAATGAAGTCTTTCTTTAAAATAGATTACACTTGTGACATACATATTTATTACAAACGAACATTTCCCAGCATGCACACGATAATTTTTAAGGTCAATAGTGAATTTTATTTCCATGAAAGTCAAGCATTTATATTTTAAATAAAGAAGATAATTTTAAAATTTTAAACGTATACATATAAGTCAAAGTTAAACAATTAATTATAAGGGAAAGCAAGCGGAGTAAGGAATATTACATGATCAATAATTTTAAATTGAACAGTTTTATTTTTAATGCTATAATTTCAGGTTCATATTTGTGAGTGTCACGTGAATTTTTAGACCCTCAAAGTTAAGAAAGTCTTTCTTTAAAATAGGTTACACTTGTGACATACATATTTATTACAAACGAACATTTCCCAGCATACAAACGATAATTTTTAAGGTCAATAGTGAATTTTATTTCCATAAAAGTCAAGCATTTATATTTTAAATAAAGAAGATAATTTTAAAATTTTAAACGTATACATACAAGTCAAAGTTAAACAATTAATTATAAGGGAAAGCAAAGAATATTACATGGTCAATAAATTAAACAGTTTTATTTTTAATACTATAATTTTTTTTTAAATATAAAAAAAAAGCTTAGCAATATTAAAGAAATAAAATGCATATGGGAACAGTTTTAAAGAAAGACCGACAAGGAAAAGATTTAAATTAATGAAAAAAATCTTAAAATAAAAGAGGACGTATAATGATTTGATATGCATTTTTGACGCATTTTTGTTTGATTATTCTGATCTTTAATGTACTCTAGAAATATCATAAGAGAAAATTAAATTTCTAGAAATAAATATGATGCAGAAATAATGGATGAAAATGAACAATTTTACCTTGTTAACGAATGCATTGTTAACAATGTGCAAATTTTTTCTATCCTGAGCAGGAATTAGGAAAGCCTTGGCTGTACTTTCCCTTCGACCATTTCGTATCGTTCCTTGAATCTTTGAGAAGCCTGAAACAATATCAAACTCACTTAGTCAAATAATAATATTAATTATTAATGTTATGGAAATAAAAATTTGTTTCATATTAAAATTTTAACATGTTCACGATTTTCTCTTTTTTCACATCTGAATCTTATTCGGATATTTTCATAAAAAATCGTACCAGGCAATAAATATTTTACTTTTCAATTCAAATGCTGCAACTTATTAATTTATTTTTAAATCTGTCGCTGGGGCATTCGGATGCACATAATCAAAAGACATTTTAATGAAATCATCAACTTTATTTAACTTCCAAGTAACTTAACTAAACGAAGTGGCGCAACAACTCATTGAGGGTAAAGGCCACTGTGCCCATCTTAGTTTTCATGACCTTGGGCACTGAGGAGCATGAGCAGATGTTCCGATCAGGCGGTCAGTCTGATGTGAAATTCCCAGAATTCAATTCCCAAGCAAGCTTTATATTCACTTCTCAATCCACAGAAGATTTGAAAAGCTGAGTCACTCTTGGCTGCCCGGGGTGAGAACACCTCAAGAGTGTGGAAGCGCATTACACTACACTCGGCCAATGGGCCTCTTCAAATTACTATTCAGAGGTTATTTAAATGAAGGGAGCTGTCAGTTTAAATATCAATAATAATTATTAAATTAATTATCTTTGTCAATAAGATCCGACGCAATGTTACTCATCCATATTTTGCTCCCTAAAACGTAGGATATTCTTACTTAAACTCCGATGGCTTCAATTATTATAACTCTAACATTCTAACTTCGGTATCAGCCTGACGACGATCTAATACCTCTATCTCTTCACTTGGCTTTAAATAGCGACTCACATTATCATAAATCACGGTTCCTCCTCAGAAAGCGATTTTACACTCATACAACGTAATCGAACGAATTTCCAAAGGAGGATTAGTAAGAAACTCAAATGGAACCCGTTACAAATCGATTGTTAACAATTTAAGAAATCAAGTTTCAAATAGTATTTACAATTCGACAAGATTTCGATTTTTTTCCAATTTAAATATTTTCACTTTAGTGTTATTGATACTTTCACTTAGAAATGTACAAGTCATGTGTGTGTGTGTGTGGGCATTAGCATCCTGAATAAATTACATCGAATACTTTTTTTAAAAAAATATTTAAAAGGCCACCGATGTTAAATATTTTGTAAAATGATTTCAGACATATATTATTTTATTTGGATGCATTTTGTTAAAGCTTAGAGAAAATGTGTTTGCGTATTGAAATGAAATGAAATACGGATGAGATACTTCTAATCTTTGTAAGTTCTTTTTAAGAAATCAAAAAACAAACACACTTTAAAGAATTGGAAGAAAGAGAAAATGAAATATCACTTTTCTTGAAACTAATTTAATTCTTTAAACCCTTACATAAGAACATGATTTTAAAAAGAAATGTTGTAAATGAAAATTTTAAAAGATGTTACAAACATCAATGAATTTTTTTTAAAAGAAAAATCAGATTTACTAGCAGATTAGGAAGCATTTGGACTGAATTATGAATATCGTACTTTCGTCAGAAACACGGATATTAGCTAATATTTGCAAAGTGATTTGTATAAACAGAGCTATTCAAATTCTCATTGAGAGATTATTTGGGTAAATATTTGATGAGTAATTTTATCGACGTCTTCTAAATCCTCAAGATGGTTGCTTATGCTGAAATTATATATAAATAAATAGAAGCTCTTTTGTTAGCTTGGAAATTGCAAAGACTGCTATTATTTAGGATGCGGCGAAATTTCCTAAAATTTCAGAAAGACTCTCATACTTCAAGTAAATAAGGAAATTACTTTATAATAAGGAACATTGTTTGTTTTACAATGCATTGGAATATGGAATTATTAGTGTTTATTGAATGTTAAAATCTCAGGTTCTTTTACAATGACAACTGGGGCTATTTCCAGCAAAGCTTTTATTGCTCTAAAATGTATTTTTGGAAGCATTGAACATTCGATAGTAGGAAATTGAATGAAAAGAACTCAAAATAGAATAAAATAGATAAATCAATCAATCGAGGATGTAATTTTTAATTTTTTTAAGATCTGTTATACGGATCTTACGGATAAATTACGGCAGTAACTGCCATTAATTTATAAGGTACTAACCTGTTTGATATTTTCCGTTAATATCTCGGTACTTGTAACCCATTTCTGCTGCTGCTTCGGTGAAAGCTGACATCAGAGTACTGTTGTACTGGGCGCTGCTGACTGTCAACAAGCCTCCTGTACCGTGATATCCTGTAACAGAATATGAATAATGTTCATTACATACGAGTTGATATAAGAATGAAAACAATTCACTGTTTCAGAATAGTAATGTTCTATAAATATTTATATACTGTGACAAAAGCATGTACACAAAATAAAACTAAATTAAATGTATAATCAGTTTTCATGAAATGATTATTTAATCTTTTTTTTTAAAAGAAAGCTTTTTCAAAGAGAGAGAGAGAGTTGTGTATTGAATAGTTAATTTTAAATAACAGGGGTAACTGTCATTCCTTATACCAATCATGTAAGATACTAAGCAATAAAAGATGTCCAACATTTATAAAAGTAGGAGAAAGAAAAGCTGAGAATGTGTGTGTGTGGGCGCAAAAGATTACTGTTAACTATAAATTGTGCAAGCATAACTAAATTGGATGATACTAATTGAATCAGTGCAGACATACTAAGATAAAAATATTTTTTAAAGATTCTAGTTATATAAAGGTGACAATTCATCAAGAAAAGTTTACTAAATAACACGATAATAAAGATAAATGAATATAGTAAAATGGATGCGTATTAAATACATTAAAAAAATTTTCAGAATTAATACTTCTTTAATTTTATTTTTTTGAATTAATTTGCACCTTTTGAGGGTCAATGTTGGAACACAAAGCTGTCAAGATGCACATAGTGTATTACACAATGTATTAAAATTACTTAATAGTGGTGAAAAATATAAAATATTTAATAACGTTTTATTCTCAGCTGTCACGCGTTGGGAAAAAAACATTATACACTTTACCATTATTAGCAATATCTGGATCCGTGTTGTTTTCCGATTTGAGGAAATAAGGGAAGACCTCTTTCCAGGACCACCCTGTAGCACCTTCAGCTGCCCAAATATCGTAATCTCTTTTATTGCCTCGGACGTACATGAAAAAGTTTAACAGACTTGTGCCTCCCAAACCTTTGCCTCTGGGCCATGGCAATTGCTAGAAATAAATATAAACAAAAAAAATTTTAAGAATAAGAACAAGAAAATATGTGAATATATGCACGATTATATGCAATAATAATGTACAGGAAGAATGATGGAAATAAATAAAAACCATAATTACATTGTTCTTATATCCATGAGCTCCTCTTTTTTGTGGTACCGTCAGATATTCCCAGTCCATTTCCGTATGTTGTAAAAGGAAAGCGGCCGCAGGTATTTCCGTTATGGGATCCGTTTTTCCACCAGCTTCCAGTAACAGGACTTTCACACAAGGGTCTTCCGATAACCGAGAGGCGACGACCGATCCGGCTGAGCCAGCACCAACTAAGGTAAGAAAAAATACATCAAATTTAATTAATCAACTTCTGACAATCTTTGAAGAAATTTCAAATGTAATATATTGCCCAATTGTATATTTGTAAACAGTAGGAATACTGTTATATCATACATGACAGTAAGAATACTGTAACTGCAGGAATACTATAACATATGGTTGTTGTATTGATGTAAACTATGTGTGTGTTACACAATTGTTTCCTAAAATAAATTTCTGAAAATTAGAAACTATCTTACAAGTAATTCCTATTTTTGGAACTGGGTAATTTTTATTCTTATTAATTATTAATATATTACTGCAAACATAGCGCACACAAAATTTTTTAAAGAGGGTGATCTATGGTCAAAAGTCCTCCAGCTCGCATCATACCTCAAGACAACACCAATGCTCATTTTATCGATTTTGTTAACAAAAAACAGTAAAAAAAGTAAATTATTGAATTAATAATTAGCATTAATTAATAAAATAAATTGTTAATTACAAGAACTTTCGAATTATTATCAATCGAAAAAAATTAAGGGCTTTGGGGGGGGGTCAGGAACCCTAGGACCCCCCCCCCTTGTATTCGCCACTGACTGCAAATATTTTACTTTAACTGTTACATATTTTGTTCTGTTTCTCTTTTTACCCAATTTATAATTTTTGTGGAAGTTTTTTTTTCTAACTCAGTTATTCTAAATTATTATCGACTTATTTTATATAATGTAGTATTAGTATTACTATATTGTTATATAATTTTATGCTTGAATGAGAAAATATTTAATATTCGAAATATTTATATCATTTTTCATCAATGATAGAACAGTAATATAAGGACGATAATTTAACGAGGGAGCACACGTAATTAAAATTTCTTATTATTTTTAAACGGCCATAATTTTTTTTTCCAATTTAAAGGGTAGGAAAGTATTTATCTACTATAAAGTATTTTGAAATTTTTGAAAATTTAGAATTATTTAATAGTAATATTTAGTGGTAGTATTCGAAAAATTGATATTTTTTGTATTTTGAGAAACTCCATTCGTTCTGTTTTAAAAATAATAAATAAACTTTTTAGTTATTTAATGCAGGGAGCAAGAGGGCCTGTAATTATTATTTGAGCCCTTCCGTTTTGAATACTACTGCGGTATTCACAAACAACGTTTTGATCGTGGTGGAAAGTGGACATTAACGAAAGTATTTCATTGACAGCGAATTTGATAAAGTACGTATTACTTCCATTCAGAACATTTAAAGTTCCAAGTGCTAAAACCATTTTGCAATGTAATATATTCAAATTAATTGTTCAAATGAGCAGACATCTCAGCAACTATATATATTTATGAATTGGTATAACTCAATATATTAAAAGACAACAAACCCTCTAATCTACGACTAATATTTGTAAAGATCTTAGCACTGATCATGCCCCTTGGTTATTCTACTAAATTACTGTTAAATGTAGTCATAAACGCCTTGTTTGACAAGGGAATGATTTCACTGATAAGATTATTAGCCCCGATTCCCCTTTTGCAAACATACAAATCTGGGGGATTGTTCACAAGTAGTCAAACGTTAACTAGCCTCTAATATCAGGATTAATTAGTTTTTCTTCTTCCGTAAATAGAAATATGTTAAGCAAAAAAAACAAAAAAACAACAAAAAAAAAAGATTTCACTGCCAATGAAAAAGTTTAATTTAAATTAATTTGAAAGTAAACAGGTGTTTTCGTTTTTGATGCCAGATGTAGATGTTTTAACATCCCCTCTAAAAAGAAAAATCATCCTGCCCTTAACCTTTCACCTGTCGTTTTCGTATAACAAACAGTAGGTGATACTCAGGGAAAGTACTTGGATAAATAAAGTTAGTTTTCAACAAATTACAGTTGTTTTGAACTTAACACATTTAAGGAATACTGTTACGTAATTTTTACAATTTAAAATAAAGCTCTTTTTTTTAAAAAAAAAAGTAAACCTAGTTGTAATTTAGATATTTATTCTTTTACTATCAATACTAATTCATTAACTTAAATGCAATTTCTCATCCCATGATTATTCACCTTTAAAAATATTTTCAGCTCTTCCGATATATTAGGGAAGGAAAAAGAAAGAAAACTTATTATTTGTCATTTTATTCATTTGTTAAAAAATGTTCATCATAGATTGAAAATATTTGCTTGTTCACTTTAAGTATGAAAATAAAAATGACTTTACGTACGAATCATAATTCTGTATGCTCCGTATGCCTGAACTTGACGAACTTTAACATTTACGTTAACAAAAATTGAAAACAATATTAAATTATTATGAAAATCACATCAAAAGCATAAAAATATCAAGCTACTAATAAGCAAATAAATGCGAACAAGTTTTTTTTTTTTAAAAAAAAAAGATCTTTACAAATTTATATCAATTGAAGAAACTCACACACTTATGCATATATTGGTTATCTAACCCGATTCCTTGAAGAAAACACCGAAATAATTATCCGTGGTATAAAATCATTAAGCAAAAGTACAATCATTTAAAAATTTGAAAACATTCAACACCCAATTCTTTTACAGTGGTAAGCTAACGACAACTACATGCATAAAAAAAAAGACTTACTTACCGATAACATAATCATACTCAGAGTCGAAAGTACTCGATAGCTTAGGACAAAAATTAGAGTAGGTACCGAAGTAATACAAAAGCCTCAAGAGGATACTCTTGCCCGGCGAAAGCATGACTATTCCTACGTTTGAAACTGAACGTTGAAGAACGAAGAGACACCGACTGAAAGTAGAGTTCTTTTGAAGAACCTGTAAGCAACTTTTCAGGATCAAACTTGGATATTTATACCAATTTTGGTATACGCTGGGTAGGAGGGAAGAGGGCTCTCTATCTTTGTTATTTCTATTGTAGAATTGGATAACGAAAGGTGAGTGGCTGGATAGTGGTCCAATGGTATACCAGACTGGCTTTTGCTGATAAAATTATTGGAAGATGGTCAACTATTGGAATCCTTGCAACCCTCCATTCTATCTTATTTTTGTCAGGCGTCAATAGTCTTTGTCACATTTTGGTCAATAAATAGTTAAAGTACAATCACACATTAAATATTATAAATTGTTTTAAATACATCCATTTTAAAATGAATCAAATTATTAATTTTTTTTAATAAAATTATAAAAGGATTCTACTTTAGTTATTCCCCTATTTGTTCGTTTGAATAATATAGTTTTGTTTTCAATAATTCCGGGCATTTTCCTGTAATGGAAAAAAAAAAGTTCAAATCCATATCGTATAGCCAAGTAGATCAAATCATGAAATGTTAGAAAATAACAATTTTTCGCGAAATATATTTTTTTTTTAAAAATTGAGATAAATGAATAACTCCCAGTTGAACAGTTTTACATTAAATATATTATATTGTCGGTTTCTTAAATGTTTCATTTTTCATTCAAATTGAAAACAGAAAAAATAGAACAAATTATTAAATTATTAAAAAATTAACAATTATTAAATCTGAATAATATTTTGCGTTATCTTTTTCTCTTTTTAATTTTTTTGCATACTTCTAAAATAAAGAAGACAGCTTGTTTACTAAATTCCTTATTTCCAGTTTTTAAACTACATAGAGAAGTTAATTTTAACAGGTCCAGATTGGGTTTCAAAAATACTTGCGAAAGAATCAGAAAATGTGTCTTTATCCTCATAGTCAGTATTCCTTTCCATGTTTTTCCAATAAGCTTTATCGCTGTTTCTCGAAAAGTCTCAAGTACTATTTTTAACAAGGAAGGAATTATGAGTTCATTATTGTACTCTTTAAATGCCGTGATTTTATTTGAGTAGTGTTAACGTTGTAAAGAGAAACTGTGTATTGAAATACATTACAAAATATCTATTAGGTACGGAATAATTAAACAGAAAATTCTTGCAGCTCTTACGATTAAGCGATGAGCTTCAATGAAAACTTGAATAATTATCAATACTAGGAGTATGTTAGTTTCAGGACTTTATTCATTCAAAACTATGATAATCAATATTTATCATACTGTTCGGTTTTAATTTTATTTTTTCTTAAATCTAAAAGTTTTCTTAAATATTTAGTGCTAAACAGAATCATAAGAAGTTTCCTCCATTCCATATGTATCTCTGTTGGGGAACCTGACTTTTTTAATCAATCCTATAATTTCATGATTATTATAGAAGAGGTTATAAGCAATGCTTGAGTTCTGAAATCGATAAAATGAAACTCAAATAATATTCATGTAGATATTTAGAAGTGAAATTGAATTCACCCACCCTTCCGAAACTATAAATCTGGAAAAATACACACACACACACATATATATATATATATATATACATATATATATATATACAATAATTATCTTCTCTCTAATGTTTGAGATTTCGATTTGAATATGTATATTTAGATAGAGAGGGGTATATATAAATACCAAGTCATATTACTGTAATATTTTTCATTTTAATATCATGAAGAGTCTTATTTTTTTAATAACCTAAGATATATTTACAGTTCTAAGGCTGTTTATATACGTGTATGCCAACTGAAAATATTACTTTGATAAAATAAAAGGAAATAAAATAAAAAAAATCAACACAAAAAAAATATATTATTTTGAACCCGAGATAATAATTTATCATCTGAACTTTTTAAAATTATATAGCGAGTTTCAAATCTTATTATTAAAAAATTAAGTAGAAATAGTGTTTTGTTCATATACATTAATTTTAGTAAAATGACAATTCAGGATGGAAATTCTTCCACAACAGGACATTTTTGAAGAAGTTACTTGTGAATACAACTGTTTTTCCCATTTTTTTCCTGCATAATCCAAAGTCAACTTCCTTTACTCTTACATCTCCCTCTATTTTTCCCCCATAGTCCATTCCAATCCGGATGGAAACGGTTCCAACTGTTTGAGATGGCTCTACAGAGACTATTTGTTTCTCTCCATTTTCGCCAAAGAAGAGGGAAAAGAACCAAGATACAAAAGAATAATTTTAGGTTTCTAAAGAAACTTGAAAGATATTCTTATATCGAATTTAGGGTAAGTTTTAAGATTTTCAATGCATAAGAAAGCAACACAAAAATCCAATATTGAAGTGATCCTCGTGCAATACTAAGTATCAGATATACTTTGATTAGTTAGAAAATTAACCTGATTTAATATCTTATTATGAGATGTTGACACCGAAATAAACAGACAATCATAAATATGTAAAATTCTATTGATTACTCATTAACTTGATTGAGAGGTTTGAATTTGTATTTTATGAGGGAAAATAAACAGCAACAATATTAGGTAATTGAGAAAATAATGCATGAAAAAATTAAGGAAAGGCAAAAACTTAATTGTAAATCTATTGAATTAATGTAAACTTGTAGTAATAACTAAGAACAAAATATTAAATTTATGATAAAATTCTTTGAAAATGTAACTGAAAATCTCTAGTAAAATGTATTAAAATACAGTAAAAATGGATAAATGTTTTCGTATAAAAGTGAATTTTATTACTTTACTTTTTAGTGAAAAGAAACGTACTTTTTTTCGATTTAGTTTAAATAAAATTTTATTGCTAAAATCAAATATAATTTATTATAAGTATAAAATTATTCCCAAAGAATATAAATGAAAAAAAGAAATAAATTTATTAAAATTAAAAAAGTATTAATAAGTACAGTTTAATTGCGGAAGGAGTTTGCTTTTTCTTAAAAATATAAATAAAAATAAAATGAAAACAGAACTTTCTCTTTTTTATATTGATTATTTTAAAGCAAAAAAAAAAAAAAAATTACGATTATAAAATATGCTGTATTTTATAATCGCAATAAATACTTAAATCAGGTATGAAAGAATAAAAGTTTTCTCATCTCTTTTCTCTTATTGAATACCTTTTTTAACGGAAAAAATGAACAAAAATAATAATAAAAGAATAATACAAAAAATAATAAAAAAACAAATATAATATTTAATTAGATTTTTCATTTTAAAAAGAAAACCAAACATCTATAAATGCAAATATGTAAAAGTTCAACACAGAAGATGTTTGCCAATATTGAAATGGACTTGAGCAGTAATCTTTCGTTCCCCGAAAATTATCAGCACAATATAGAATCGCATGGTCAAAATTCTCACATAGGCACTGTGGACCACTTGTTTCCACAAAGACTAAACTCCCCCCTTTCTTCTCTCCCCCTTTTTTGAGTATAGATAAGGGTTGAATGCAGGTAAAAATCACCTATTCTTGTAACTCGTACCTTGTCACTGATTTATAGTTTGCATTTAGTGGCAGTTTGGTGATAAATTTTGCTTTTGTATTGTAATAGTAAATAGGGTTAAAAAGGGAGAGCGATTTAGCTATCTGAATACATTTTTGGCTACTAAATTGAACATGAGTTATGTGAGAAAGTTTTGAAAACACAGTTTACCCACGTGGCAATAATTTCACTTTAGCTAAAGAAGAAAGAAGTCAGGTCAGAAAAAGGTACTTTTTCAGGAAAATATGCATTCTGTATTTGACATTCAAACGGAATCGGTGCAAAAACTTGAATCATTTTTGTACCATTCCGTGAAATCCCCGGATGATCTAATTGAAAGTGGTTTATAAGACACATTGCAAAAAAAAAAAAAATAGTGCAGTAATTTTTGTGTACAGTCTGTGTTTTGTGTAATGAATCTTGGAGAATGGAAATTATTCCTCATATATCCTACTGGATGAAATATCTTTATCGGCATATACCTTTAGCTTTATCATTATTCTTATTTCTAAATAAAATTAATTTATATTAATTAAAAAAAATTTAGAAAATAATAGATTTTCGCCTAGATTACTTGAAAACCTAATTTATCCTACAGGAATTATGTGTCTACTTGTATAAGTTTAATAAAAATCAAAACATTTTATGTATAAAATATTTATACGTAAAATATTATGTATAAACATAATAAAATTTATGTAAAAGCATTAAAAATATTTTATAAAATATTTAGTATACTTTTTTTCTTTTCTCTCTCTCTCTCTCTCTCTTTTTGAAGTTAAAACGTACGACATATATTAAAATTAGAAAAGGTTAAATTTCAAAAAACAAAACAAAAAAACTTGTTGAAGTAATTGTTTAAAGTGAATAAAATAACTAGCTATTTCTTCAAGTGAATAAATAATAAAATATTGTTTCGGAAGTATTAATCCTGTAAAGATGCTTTCGCAAGATAATTATTCCAAAATATATATATATATATATATTCAAATACTCTGATTCCAATACCTCAAATTTCTTTGTAAAACATCTTTGCAAGAACACGTTAAAAAAAAGTCTAAATCAAAACATTTAGGCAAAATAAAATATTTTTTTCATTTTATTTATTCGAATTTTTACATCAATTTCCAGAAACACAATAATGCAATTCATTTGAATGTCAGATGATTATGAGAAAAAAAATGCATCGAGTTATGTATATTGCCTTGTATACATGTAGTTTCGCATATTATATTCCTTTTAGAATCTCACAATAAAACTTAAAATTCGTGATGTACTAGCATTTTCTTATAGATTGAAGAATAAAAATTGCCTCTTAACTCATGTCATCAACAGCGTTTTCATTAAATCTTAAAAATTCTCCAGAAATCGATTTAAATTAATTTTGAAAATTAACAATGCATCGTATATAATCTCATTGATAAATTGAAGCTGAGATGAAACTATTCTTTGAGGTTATTTTCAAAAACTTTAAAAATTTTATAGCTCGCATTCAAGTTCAAAAAGTAAATTTCAACAATAATTAAAAAAAAATTTCTGTTCGCCACCATTTAAAAATTTCTGCAAATGCATTAACAATATAAGTGTATAAATTTTCAGTAGTCATAATTTAATTATGTTAACAATTCGTAAGGAAGATAAAGATACATGAATCAATAGAAAATAAAGACTGAAGCATAGTCACTCTCATTTCGTTAGTGACATAAATGAAAGAGATTTTTTGTCAATTACATGCAAAAAATTAAAAAAGGAAAATACTGTTTTTAATACATGAAAACAAAAATAAACATGATTGAATGACCAGGTCGTCAATTTAGTTGGCACCCCATTTTCGACTGTGAAACAACCAGGAACGTCTTAAGCTCTTTGAGGCCCTGGCCCAGATAAAATTGTTGAAGCCCCTGGCCCTATGCAAAAGTATGCCCTGTCTGAGATCTTTAATAGTAGACAGTATATAGCATCATTGTCAAATACTCCTTTAAAAGGTAATTTGAACAAATAAATGTACACGATTCATGATCTCAAAAACTTAGGCCAAACCGGCTCGACCGATGGCCGCATTTCGACTAAATGATTGAATGATAGTTTATGGAATTGTGCTTAGGCGCAGAATGGACAACCTGGGTCCATCTCATAATAATACAATCTAACCACTTCTGCCAGTGACACGCAGTTCTAAATTCCCTGTTTTTCGGAGAATATGATACGGAATAATATTTGACCATTAAAAATATTCAGATCATGATCTTATTGAAGACAGAGTCATGAACGAAACGAGGCTCCCACGAAAGCGAGGCCCTGGGCCCGGGCCATGCCTTAGACGTTCCTGGAAACAAATTAAGTTTAAAAAAAAACAGTTTTAGCAACACGCATGTGCACAAATCTTTATTAGTAAGTACATTATTCTTCAAAAAATGATTGGAAGAGAAAATGATTAATTTTTTATTGGTAACTTCTACAAAAACACCCTTCATAAATAAGATAGAAAGAGAATATACAAAACTTCGCGTACATTGACTAATGCTTATAAAATTTTCTGCTATATATATATTTTTAGAATGCTCCGTATAAGTGTAATGAATTAAAAACAAATTCTCCAAAATCCGTTTATTAAATTTTATTTTATACAATCATATCTATGTATTGTTAATTAACATCTGTAAATAATATCTGAATTATGTGTATTTATATAAGCTATGCATTCAATTGAAAACGATTTATTCAATAGAGATTCTGAGGAATTAATTTTAGAATATCTTATCATTATTTGCG
>BMAO01034692.1:0-13315 GCA_019973975.1 Trichonephila clavata
TTTACCGCCGTCGGATTTATCTCCTACCAGAAAGATAGCAAGAGGTCATATAAAGCAATAAGGATTATGCACAATCATACGTAATGTTCTTCTATGCGCTTCTTTATGGGTAGTAAAAACTGGTAGAGGTTTTGCACGCACCGAATAATTTCTTTAGATCAATTGTGAGAATATATCTTTAATTTTAAAGTTAAAAGCATTTATTTATAATATCAAAGGGCCTCTACTATTAGGAAGATAGCATCATGAAATCATCTAGTAAATGATTATATCGTGTGCTCTTATTACTCTTCATAAAACAGAAGGTGGAAAAAAGGCATATATCATTTGATGCTTAATTTACGTCGAACTATGAAGACAAGGGCTTTTGCCGACAGACCTCGTAATTTTGAACTACAGTCAAGGGACATTTTCGACGTTCGTTCTGGGGTACTCCCTGTCCTAACTTCCACAATACACCACTGGGAGGGGGATTTAACAGCAACAGATTTAACGTGCATCAGCCCATCTACGTGGAGGGTCTTGAGTGGCACTAGATTTCAAACCCATAATTCGACAAAGGAGGCCATGATCACGTGACCATTACAACTCAGTTACCAAGGTCACAAACTGCGTATGTACATTATTTCATGAATAAATTTATTTCATGTCATGATTCGCATGACAATTTATTCAATATTTGGAGCAATTAGTTATGGTAGAAATTATAAAATTATAAGGCAATTGCCAATGCAATTAAGGTATCCGACTACTTACGACAACTTTTTTTTTTTAAAAATTGGAACTGTCGGGTTTTTTGTAGTGTTTAGATTTATTTAGAAATTTTTAAGAAAAATATGCTGAAATTAAGAAGAGAAAAATACATTATTATTACTAAAATGGGAAAAAATTGGAAAAAATTTAGTAATAACTACGTAAATGAAGCCCATTTTGTACAGAAAATTTATGAACAAATCTTCAATTTTTCACAATTTTGATGTGTTTCTTTGCTATTTATGAATGAAATGACTTATAGGATAAGAGATATTTTAATTTGTACAAAATCTAGAGTACTTTATCTTACTTATTATATGAAATTGCTCAAAAAACCAGTGATTATATTCACGTAATTGACTCTAAATTTTGTAATAAAACAGTGATTGATAAATCTGAAGGTTAAAACACTTCTAAAATTATACAAAACATGACCAAACAGTTTTAGTCGATTATTTTCAAAACTTGTTAAACAATCGCTGCCCCCGTTTGACAATTTTCAAAAAACACATTTCGAAAAAAACGCGTATTAAAGTATGACATCTTGCTTAAAGTAAGGGCATCTGCTTTGCTCGGAAACATTTGTAGTTTTTGTTCAAGTGAATGTAAAATAATAAACTTGGTATTTTTATAAAGCTAATAAGATGACCTATAAAATAAAATCATAAGAAGAAATTTGTCAAATTTTTGCAAAATTCACAATTTTAGAGAAGTTTGATACCTGAATCTCCAATGATGGTGACATGATCAAAAGATTTTACTGTTGAAATATTTTAAATCTTTAAATTCAATTATGTCTTCCCCTCAAAAAGGCGTTGATTATCTTATCACAACAATTTTTTCCATCATAGTTAGGTTTTTTCAGCTTTCGAAGATTTTTTTGAAGAAAGTTTTCCAAAATTATGCTTACAAAATTCCAAATATTTTTATTCATTTGAAATATTACGATTATTAGACGAACAGTAATGGAAATATTTCTTTGTTATTCACTTTAGAAAAAAATACCTAATTTTTGTATTACTAACATAACTTGTCAATCAAAATTCTTTAATAGAGTATAAATTTCCAGGCATTTGTATATTTCTCCCAATTATAAGTTATCAAATTTTTAGCAATAGTATATCAATATAAGAAAAACAATTAATAAATGGAATAAAAATCAAGAAAATGCTAGGTAGCTACTAAATTGAATTTCATTGATCCAATGATGACATAATGATCGAGTCTTTCACTTTTATTGGTAGAAATTCGATGATAACCAATACTTTTCAGTCTCTCAACAAAAAGTTTAGGAAGAAAGGTGAAGCAATTCTAGTTTGCTTTTTTCCTTGTTTAAGATAATGATTTATAAAGTAAAAAATATATTTGTTTATTTATTGCCAGGATTTCTTGTAGAAATGCCTGAAAGTGGCGTATAAGTCATTTTAAATATATACTCATGTCCAAAATTAAGGTCACAAACATGTTTTTCGTCATAATTTTAAAATGCCTTCAGAGTAAAACTAATAGAATTAATGTTTTATATATTTTGAACAATTGGTAACACAATATCAACCTTCAGTTGAGGGGAGGGAGTTGTTTAGGGCTGGTTTTTTGCAGAACTACTGGATTAGGACCGTTCACGCATATGGGAATTTTGCCTCCAGTTTTGTGAATATTGCATTAAGACAAATAAGTTAGTCTGTTTGCAGTGAAAAATGACTTCTCATTATCGTTTAGATGATTCCTTGAGATGAAGAGCCATTGGCAGGCTTGAAGCGTTGGAAGGTGGCTCGATGGTAACAAATGGACCCAAAGTGGTCCTCCGGTTATGGAACCAATTCCAAACAAGTGGTACTGTCACCTGGAAGGTCAGCTAAGGTCGCTATAGAGCATCTACAATTACGCAGGATCACTACTTGGCATTAAGCGCATGACGACATCGGAGAGCAACGGTTCATCTGCTTGCTCGTAACCATTCTGCTGTGTCTGGAAGAAGAATTTCCAGGTAAACAGTCTACAGCCGTCTTGTAGAGACTTGCCTTTACGTTAGGTGTCCAGTCTTGTTAAAAGTTACGTTATCCACTCCTTAAGGCCCCCGTATTCCACTTAGGCGCGTGTATGTGGTGTACTGAGGGGAGGGGAGGGAGTAATAAACAAACAAAAAATTCTGAAATAAGTAAATCTTTTGCAAACGCTGTTATTGTATTCCAAAACCTTCGAAATAATTTTATGGATAGCAGTGCACAGAAAAATTCAAGCTTCATAAAGACATATATATATGTCCGGGGCATTTTTAAAGCTTTGGCTGAGGGACACGTTTATATATGCCAGTGTCACTTAAGATGTTAAAGCCGTACTGTGTAGTCTTAGCGTCAAAATTTAGTACTTTAGAATTCAATAGGTTGTAATTGTATGGAGGACGGGGGGGGGGTTGATGATAATTATGATGGAATATTGGGTCACAAATATTGAAAGTTTGAGAAGCACTGTACTAGGTTAAAAGTCGCAAACTCAAGTATTTCGTGAGGATTCTTTGATACGAATCAGATATAAGTTTTGTCTTGCACACCAGTACTTAAATTTTTGATCGCCATTCTCCCTATTATGTATCAGCCTGACATCGTTGACACCCAAAACTTTGAGCACCCCTCCCTGACTCCTAACACAAGGCTGATTGATTTCAAGGTTCTTCATTAGTCCTGAGACTACTTCTGCTATTTATACAGATTTTTTAAATATTTCTTCATTTTTCTTAAAGGAAACAGTGTGAACATCTAATTCTAATGTATATAAAAATATTACAAAATATTAGTTCCAAATAAATGAATAGTTAATAAAGGCGCAACTCGAAAAGGATATCGAGATTGATGTAATCATTATTGCATTGGCGTTCTATGTGAATTCAGTTCTTAATCTTTGCACATGTGTTTCTACTATATATTCTTGGAAAATAATACGTTTAGGTGATGGCTATGTAGTTGTAAACAATAAAAAAACTGAATTAATATTCTTGATCGAAACACATAATCTAGAGTAAATATTGTTAATAGTGCAATTTAGTGATCTAGTCTGTGATGACACGTCATTCAATTTTTCCACAAGGTCTTTCAGAGTCCGTAAAAGAGGGAAATCTTAACATTAATGAGAAACCTTCGTTAAACTCCTGGAAAGATACTATAGACCCAGGGTCCGTGGACCACCGTTTAAGACCGCAGAGAGATATTTGGGCACATATTTTCTGCCACAATAGCAGTAATTTTTACCAAGATCTTCAATTAATGAAGATTTGAATTATAGTTTGATTCAATTAAAAAAAATTCTTGGCTGTTTTTATTACAAAAACGTAACAAAAGAGTAGGGGGTGTGAAAGAGACAGACTGGAACATTCGTAGGTTCCTAGGATGTTTATTTTAATATAAAGCCCACACTCCTTTCAAAAACTTTAAAAAGTTAGCTGAAATTTATGAGAGCAGTATCTACAAATAATAAAAAAGTCGATTTGCTTTCATTGACAGTCTAAAAAAGACTTTTGAATCAAAAATCACTCGATTCTATCTAGACGTCATAATGAACGCAACTATTACGTGTGCATTAGTCGTTATTTTCATTTCATTAAAAAAGAATGCATTTAATGTCACCCTGTTTGAACAGAATTGTATGTGAATTTCTTCATGAATTTTAAATTTCCATTATGTCAAACATCCAAACATTTCACATTCCTTACACGATGGATGTTTTCAAGGAAATCGAGATAGAATGCACTTAATTCACTTAAATATGCAGTTTGAATAAAGAATTACCATAATTCGTCAAAAAACTTTGAAAGCTTGAAAAAGATTCGGTCTTCAAAAGTTTTGAACAAAACTTATGCGCGGAATTCTAAAAAAAAAGAGAAAGACTGTCCATTAAAGAGTTAAGTGTTTTTTTCCCCAAATTATGATGTATTTCGGTCAAAATGAGCAACTTTTTAAAGATTAGAAGAAGAAAAAATCTGGAATTTTTTTAAATACCAGTGAGAGAGAAAAAAGGACAGTGATAGCGTGTAAATTCGAAAAGAAGTAAATTAAAGAATTGAAAATGAGAAAATGAGGTGCACTTTAATAAATATGTATTATAAACTTCCAAAGTAATGGATGTAAGTGATATTGAAGGAGCTTGCTGCTTAAATTTCTCTGTAAGTAATACCTACAGTTTTCACAAAATTTAGGATTTAATGAATATTTCACTTCAGAAGATTGTATTAGAGAACATCGTATTCTAATCCAATCAACACGTTGTGAAAAAAAAATTTATTTTAATTTTTTTGAAAAACCGAATCAAATTACTTGCTTACATTTCTTTATTATGTGCTATTTAATTTCCTTTCTTAGTTTTTATTTCAATTTTTATACTACTATATCAAATTATTTTTTTCTCCACATTGGGAACTTAATAAGACAAAAATAGTGTTAATTATCAAATCTATTATTTTAAATAGAATATTATTAAATAAATATAATTTGTTGTCACATTACAAATATCAGATGCGAACAGTTAAATTGAAGGAATATTTAACTACTATGTATTATTTGTCATTTTTAAAAATGTAATGAGAGAAAATTTTAACCATACATAAAATGGATTTTAAACAAATTGTTTATATATATATTACAAGGCTTTAAAATTTTGGCTTAAAATCTTCTTAATACTTCAAAAAAATTAATTTTTAATTATTTTATAACATTAAACCTCTTAAAAGAATGATTAAAATATTTCATTTGTAATTATTTTATTTATAAATTACTACATAAGCTTGAGGTACAGATTTCCTTTAAAACTTTATTTCAAATGTTAAAAGAATATTAAAGACCAAAGTAAAGATAAAATATACTAAACGTTATGATAAATTGTATTTGAATCCTAGTTGAAACATTTAAAAAAATGATAAAATAAATAAATTATATTTCAGAAATTTTCGTTTTTAAAAACAGTTTTTAATTTAATAAAATGTATATTTTATGAGAAAAGATTTCTTAGAACATTAAGATTTTCTTTAACATGACGTTTTTATTGTATTAATACTAACAAGTATTGCATAGATATTATTTGTATTAAAAATTGAATCTGGAAAGTACACTTTTAAAAAGCTTAAAATACAATTTAGTACATCAAAAAATGAGGCTTTTAAATAACAAAAACGTTCTTGAAAAGGTGTAGAATGCTTTGGCATATATTTAGCATTTTTTAAAATAAAATTATATTTACCATATCTTAGCGTTTTCTTTATTGTTTATCGAACCATTTTCCATAAATATGAAGGTGGAAAAGAAAATGTAAGTAAAAAAAATCATTGGTAGTTTTTTTCTGTTTTAATTAAATATGTTTAAAAAAATTATCTAGTATTGTTTCAGGCATTTTGTAAGCAAAACGATTTTTATGAGTTAAATACTTTTAGCTCTAGACAGTTCAACATATCTTTATTGTAAAACTTAATCCATTGTAATATGATCATAATTTGCATTTTATAGCTTTAAAAATTAATTTCCCAAGTATTCTTAAAACAGATGGGAAGTGTTTAACAATATTTTTCCAAAGATTTTACTATCCAAAAAATTTTCTTTTACTGGAAGTCATATTAACATAACAGTTTTTAAAAAGTTATAAAAGAAATTGACTAACATTATTTCTTAAATCTGGACGAAGGTATATAATTTTTTTTTAAAATCTCACGAGCAAATATTTTTTATTTGTTTTGACTGATTTTCCTTGAAGAACAAAAAAAGATTTACAAATAGCAATTAAAATGGATATTCTATTTTTCATTTTCTCCATTCTCTTGAAAAAATGAAAAATTTCTATCTTAAATTTAGAAATATATTTACCTCCCATATGTTGATACATTATTCCTAAATATTTTTTCCTGTTTTAATCCGTTTCTGTTTTGAAAATAATTCAGCTGTACTTTAGACTTTTGTGAAATATTCTCAAATTACTTTTCTTATATTTTATAAAATTAAAAGATGGTAGAGCAAACAATACATTTTCGTTCATATTTGTTTTTGAAGCAAAACTGAAAAAAAAACCCTCTTTTATGTTATTTTTTTCAAAAATAAAAAAACCTTGATTAAAAGAATATAGAATATTTTTTATGGATGCGTTAAGAAATAAAAATTTACTCAAAAATTGCTTAAAGCACTCACAGAAAATATTTTGTATATTTTTTCTTCAGTGGCAGAATAGTAATTTTTTTAATAAAAACGTAAAATCAAAGCCTTTTTAGCTGAAACAAGCATTAATTTCTTTTTTAAAAAGTTATTCTTTAATACAGATAGCACTACATAAGACATACATAAAAATAACGTTTTCATTGACGATTGAATTAAAACTTTTTGATATTTTCGAATTCTACAAAAATTATTATCCAGGAACCAAATCAAGAGATGTATTATCAAAATAAATAAAAAATCGTAGGCTTAGAATATTGTAAGTGGATAAATCAAATTAGTTAAATGTTGAAAATTTCCAGTTTGTTAAGTTTTCTAAAAATGTATATAAGTTATTATTAATTTAAAAATTTTCTTAAAATGATATTTAAAGCTATAAAAATTTAAAAAATCATGAAATTTGAAAATTATGAAACGATATAAAATTTGAATTTTAAATAATGAACTCATAATTTCTTCAATTAATTCTTTCTTATTTTTATTAGTAAACTATTACGATTGAGAAAAGAATTAAAAAAAATTTATCCTTATAAAGAACAAATATACTAACTCTGTGAAAAAAATTAATCTTATTTCATTTAATGAAATATTTATAAAATACTAATAAGAAAGAAAATTCATTTTAACTTTTTCTTATTCTAGCATTATATTAATGTCCTTAGAGAACTTTCAAATAAGATAAGTTATTTGATAATGCACAGTATGATAATGCGCAAGAATATAAGAGTGATTTCTTATAATTAATACTTAACAAGTGTAACTGAGTATTTGAATTTTATGTACAAAAGTTTTGAACTTTGAAATAAAATGACAAGCAAACAATTATTTACAGAATTATTACCTCGTGTCTACCAAGGACAGATATCTCCAAAACAAACAGTAAATATATAAAATATTCAAAATTATCTGTTTAAATATAAAATAGTTTTTTTTAAAAAAAAAGTTTAGACGAGTTATTACAAAATAGAGGTTCTTGAAGATGTTTTATTATGTTTTTGTGTACTTTTCTATTCTATGGCTCATTGTGAATAAATTTTTAGATAGTAAGCAAAAAAAAAACTTGAATGTTTTAAAATAAAGATAAAAATATTTCTTTCAATTGGAAATGTTACAGATACTCACTTTGAAACGGATCTTTGTAAAATATCAGAGGGCTTACTCTTGTATGTGAAGTAATATTGGAAGCTGGCATTTTTTTTTCAAAAATTATAAACAATGTTTTAATGTGTTTCTATTCACAATCCCATCTACACTCCTGAAATTCGAAGTTCCTTAGATTATAAAACTTAAAAATAAAAATAATCTGAAAATCTATTTTTCTCAGAACTGCTCTGATTACTCTTGAACAGCGATAGATACATATATATTTTATACTGAGTATCTCTTGGGGAAGGGGAGATAAACATACATTAATTTATTATTTTTCACATTCTTATAGAAAAATTTTCATGAGATAAATCTATTTTGTTCATTAAATAATAATAATAATTTTTAATATTTATTATTCTTTAATAAATATTAAACAATAATATTTATTATTAAATATTATTCTTTAATATTCTCTGGTCCTTCTTGGTGTTGCGTTTGTGTGGCTATCAGTGTACATAAGACACAACTAAAAAAATTTCAATAAAATTTACAGCTTTGAAATACCTTTTCCACAAAGTAGATATTTATTCAATTTATTTTTACATTCCGTATAGCAATAAACTATTTGAAGTACATGATTCTGGAGTGTGATTTATGCATTTCATGATAACGTATATCTCAAATCTACACAACGATTTAGCACGCATTTAATATTTTTCTATACATTACAACCGCAGTGTCCAAATCAATGCAGGAATTGATGAAATGATGGATATGGCAACTGAAAGAGAGCGTTTGTCTCTGTCACACAGTCGCTATTTGCGGGTTTGTACTGCTGGGTGGTCTGTGTCTCTTTAGAACGATATGGAAGATGTTCAACTTGGTGTCGGCTATGGTCAGGAGGTGCTTGGCTGTTCTTCTTGACCCTCGGTCTGAAGAAGAATGCTGCTTGCGGAATCTATGACAGTTGCTGCCCACTACAATAATGATAATGGCAGCGTAGAAGAGAGCTACCAGCTGTGTAATGAAACAAAAAAAGAAATTTTTAAGGATGCATTTATAAACACTTAATTATCAGTAACCAATTTTATTAAACCACATTAAAACTATAAAAGTATAAATAGCTCTCTATCTGAAATTTTCAAGTATAAAAATTTTTAAATAGCGTGAATAGCAATAATTTAAAATTGCTTTTCCAGAAAAATTTGGATATCACTCACCAGACATGATTTCTATTTATATAGATTAATTTACTAGAAATATAGGTATGTATACATAAATTCATGAACTTTTCAAATTAAGTCTTAAGGTATACGACTACTTGCGACAACTTATTTTTTTAAAAATGGAGGTATGGGGATTTTTTGTTGTTTTTAAATTTGTTTGGTTTGTTGTTAGATTTTAAGAAAAATATGCTAAAATTAAGAAGAGAAAAAGCAATAATTGTTACTAAAATGGGTAAAAATGGGTAAAAATTTACAAAAAATAACATAAACGCAGTCCATTCTGTACCAACAGTTTATGAACAAATTTTCAATTCTTCAATTCTGATGTGTTGCTATGTTATTCATTTTTGAAATGACCTTCAGGATAAGAGATATTTTAATTTTTACAAACCTAGAGTACTTTATCTTAGTTATTATATGAAATTACTTTAAAAAAATAAGGATTATTTTAACATAAGGGACTGTAAATATTGTAATAAAACAGTGATTGAGAAATCTGAAGATTAAACACCTCTACTTTATATAGAATATACACAGAAAATGTAAGTTAATTATTTTCAAAAATTTTTTTAGCAATCACTGTCCCGTTTGAGCCTTTAAAAACACATTTCGAGAAAAACGCGTTTTAAGGTATGACATCTTCCTTAAAGTAACGGCATATGCTTTTACTGAAACACTTGTAGCTTTTGATAAATAAATGGAAAATAATAAACTTGGTATTTTTATAAAGCTAAAAAGATGGCCTATAAATTAAAATCACAACAAATTTGTGAATTTTTGGCAAAATTCACAATTTTAGGGTAGTCAAATACCTTAATATTAACTCTATCCAACATATCGTTTATAATATTTATCCTATAAACACTTTGGAGCAAGATGTAGATTACAGTCTTATTACATGCTGCCTTACTACATTGTCTAACACAAAGTTTGAACCATAGAATTATTTTTTTTCACAAAATGCACTTTAAACTAGACTAGTCACATAAATAGTCATGAGGTAAACATTATAGAAAATATTTTATTTATTTAAACATCTACAGTATAATTAAATAATTTTATAATTATAGCTATCAAAAGTGACTAATAAGAAAATGCATAATTTATCCATGAAAAGATATTTTAACATAGATTTTATAGATTTCATAAGTATGTATGAAAAAATTAAAGTTTGAATTTCACGGTTAATGTTCATCTGTAAGACGCAATGGATGAAAAATAAGAATTACATGTTTAAATCTTAGAATTAAGAGTAGTAATAGTAAAGTATATATTAATAAATGGCATGCATTTCTAAAAGTATTAAAACATTTTAATAGGCAAAAAATTCTCATTTATTCATAATAGAACTTTAATTTTATATAGTTTAAATTGTGCTAATTTTATGGATAATTTAATAAACAACCAAAAGCATATATCATTCTCACATTTTTCCAATGATCAATTCATGTTGTTATAAATAGATATCTGCAATACCAAAGAAACTATAATTTTACGTGTAACTAAAAGGAAAAAAAGTGTTAAGCCTTATAATGTTACTTTAATATTACACATATGAGAGAAATCGTATTTCTGACAAGTTTATTGCCTTGTGTAATAGTAAATAAAAATATACACGCTAAATAATGCGTGTTTAATAAAAATCCATGATTTTCATCAACTTATTTCCACCAGAAGTGCTTTTGACAACTCTTGTAAATTCATTATAAACATCTCTGAAATCATTCATAATTTTTAAATTTCCTTTTTTTTTTGTAATGTGTTTCATACTTACTTATGTAAGCTTCGTGTGATACTTTGTGATGCACGGGGATGTATAAATGTTTTCAATAAAAATTATATATATACATGTGTTGAAAGAGTGATATAGTTTGAAATGAAGACGCATCTGAACACGTCTGATAAGATCATTTCTAACTCATCATAAGTCATCAGGTATATTCTAATATATAACACAGACATACAGATGTTCTTTTTTTTAAATTATCTAGAGTGCGTGTATTATTAAAATATATCAGGTTGAGCGAAAATTTCTCGCAACTTTAAATTTCTTTTTAAAAAATAATTTTTATAAGAAAAAACATTCAAGTTAATGCAACCACTATTCTCATCAAAAATCTTCTGCTCAATATTAATGCAATTTTTCGATGCCCTCTCTAAAAATGTTAGGAATTTGCAGTCCAGAAAGTCATAGACCTCTGTTTTGACATCCTCAGCGAATAAAAAATTGCTCCGTGAAAAAGCACCTGGACATGAAAGAATAAGTTAAAATCGGAAATCGCAATGTCTGGGCTATATGATGGATGGGGCATCAGATTCCATTCAACTGACTTCGTTTCAAACAGTGATCATAGTTGTGTGCAGTTTTGCGTCGTTTGGATGGAGCAAAATGTTCTGTCTTTCGAACACATTTCAGCGTATTTCTTTGAATGTATTATATGAATGTAGATATATAATATGAATATTCATTGGGCGAGAGGAAATTTTTTCTTTTCGATTGCTACGCACTGAAAGAGTTACCTCCACTAGTTAAGTGAAAAAAGAGGAAAAGAACATTGATGAAAAGTATTTCTGATACATGGAACTTTCTATTCAGCTTCCAATGTACAAGTTGAATAGTTTTGTTCCTTTATATAATTTGTGTTAAATGTATGTGTGTGTGTTTACACATACACACTCGCATATACACACATCTCTCTCTCACACACACATATATACACATATGTATATGTACATAAAATCCGGCGTACAATACGCAGCTATACTTTCACGATACATTTATTACTTTTTAGACATCTCACCACATAACGCGCACCCCCATTTTTCCGAAAGAATCTGAAATGTACGTATGTAATACTCTAAGGTTTTGAAGTCCTTTTTCCCAGGCTTTTGAAAGCTCATAAGGTATGTTTATTTCATTGAAATAAACAGTATTTTGATCTATGCAGAAGTTTAATTATTTTATGCTAATCATTTCTTTCTTTTGTATTCTTAAAGTCATCATTTATATACCCGGTGGAATACGCGCACCTGCAAGTTTTTTTTGTGTTATATATATATATGGGATTTTCCACATAGATCACTCTCTAGAGGGCGCTTGCGACGCGAGCCACCAGCGAACGAACCAGAGGAAAGAAAAGGAGCGAGAGAGGAATGGACGCGTAGGTCTGAGATCCACGCTGCTGAAAAGAAGAGCAACTGGGAACTGGCGTGTAGGGACCAACTGTCCAATGCTAGAAGGGGAGTGACGCAAAGAACACTCATTCATCCCCTGAAATCCATAAGCCATCGTGAACTATGTAAGAACAGTGTTACCATTGTGAACTGTTGTGTAAGAACTAAACGAAGAATTCATGAACTGAATACTGTCGTTAAGTGGAAGAAGTGTTTATCTTAACTTAATCCATTATATCTTTATGTGTTCGTATATTAGTGCGTAGTCCTGTAACAAATGTCCACCATCAAACGTTAGTTTTAGCTAAAATCCAGTGTCAGCGTTATAATACACCTAGAACTCCATGCCACAACCCTACATATATACAGTCGACTCTTGATAATTCAAACCTTCGATAATACGAACCTCTCGATAATTCGAAGTATATGCTCAGTCCCTAGAAAAACTTTTGATATTTCGAACTAAATCAATACGTTTTGGTACACTCAATAATTCGAAGTAAAATCTGTGGCTGGCCAGACTACAACATGCAATAATTCGAAGTTATCTTATAAAATTCTCGACAATTCGAACACTTGCTATCATGTACAATCCTGTAACAAACAAGTTGGTGCTAGCAAGTTTTGTGTTCTATTGACTCTGCGTGTCTCCCCCTGTAGCGTAGCACCTTCAATAACCATCTGTCTGCTACCCCTTCTTAGTGTTTTACATTTGGAAAACACTAAGAAGGGATATCACCATCAGGCGAAAACACACTTTTATTATTTTCCTTCTTCAAGTGGACAATAGACCAACCGCACCTGTTGTCAGCCGTCCATATCTTTCGTTTTACACGTGGTCTTGCGACATATGTGTTCAGAAAGGATGGTCCTCTATTGTGAAGAGGA
>BMAO01034693.1:0-16613 GCA_019973975.1 Trichonephila clavata
TGCAATAAAAAATTTCACATTTTTTGGATATTTAGCTCTTGAGATGTCATGAGCACCGAAAAAATTTCTAACTCCTATTCCAACCAAACTCAATTTTCTGATGTAAAATCCGACGCTGATCACGAATACATGTAGTGCTTTTCAAAATTCAAATTAGATCAAAAGTTATTGCAATAAAAAAAATTCACAGTTTTTGGATATTTGGCTGGGGAGACGTCATGTATACCGAAAAAATTTCTAACTCCTATTCCAACCAAACTCAATTTTCTTATGTAATATCCGACGCTGATCACGAATACATGTAACGCTTTTCAAAATTGTAATTAGATCAAAAGTTATGGCAATAAAAAAATTTCACATTTTTTGGATATTTGGCTCTTGAGATGTCATGAGCACCGAAAAAATTTCTAACTCCTATTCCAACCAAACTCAATATTCTTATGTAAAATTCAACGCTCATCACGAATACATGTAGCGTTTTTCAAAATTCCAATTAGATCAAAAGTTATTGGAATAAAAAATTTTACATTTTTTGGATATTTAGCTCTTGAAAAAGAGATGTCATGAGCACCAAAAGAATTTCTAACTCCCATTCCAACCAAACCCAATTTTCCTATGTAAACTCTGACGCTGATCACAAATACATGTAGCGCTTTTCAAAATTCAAATTAGATCAAAAATTATTGCAATAAAAAAATTTCACATTTTTTGGATATTTGGCTGGGGAGACGTCATGAATACCGAAAAAATTTCTAATTCCTATTCCAACCAAACTCAATTTTCTTATGTAATATCCGACGCTGATCACGAATATATGTAGTGCTTTTCAAAATTCCAATTAGATCAAAAGTTATTGCAATAAAAAATTTCACATTTTTTGGATATTTAGCTCTTGAGATGTCATGAGCACCGAAAAAATTTCGAACTCCTATTCCAACCAAACTCAATTTTCTGATGTAAAATCCGACGCTGATCACGAATACATGTAGTGCTTTTCAAAATTCAAATTAGATCAAAAGTTATTGCAATAAAAAAATTCACAGTTTTTGGATATTTGGCTGGGGAGACGTCATGTATACCGAAAAAATTTCTAACTCCTATTCCAACCAAACTCAATTTTCTTATGTAATATCCGACGCTGATCACGAATACATGTAGCGCTTTTCAAAATTGTAATTAGATCAAAAGTTATGGCAATAAAAAATTTCACATTTTTTGGATATTTGGCTTTGAGATGTCATGAGCACCGAAAAAATTTCTAACTCCTATTCCAACCAAACTCAATTTTCTATGTAAAATCGACGCTGATCACGAATACATGTAGCGCTTTTCAAAATTCAATTAGATCAAAAGTTATTGCAATAAAAAAATTTCACATTTTTTGGATATTTGGCTTGGAGATGTCATGATACCGAAAAAATTTCTAACTCCTATTCCAACCAAACTCAATTTTCTTATGTAAAATCCGACGCTGATCACGAATACATGTAGCGCTTTTCAAAATTCAATTAGATCAAAAGTTATTGCAATAAAAAAATTTCACATTTTTTGGATATTTGGCTGTGGAGATGTCATGATACCGAAAAAATTTCTAACTCCTATTCCAACCAAACTCAATTTTCTTATGTAAATCCGACGCTGATCACGAATACATGTAGTGCTTTTCAAAATTCAATTAGATCAAAAGTTATTGCAATAAAAAAATTTCACATTTTTTGGATATTTAGCTCTTGAGAGATGTCATGAGCACCGAAAAAATTTCTAACTCCTATTCCAACCAAACTCAATTTTCTATGTAAATCCGACGCTGATCACGAATACATGTAGCGCTTTTCAAAATTCAAATTAGATCAAAAGTTATTGCAATAAAAAAATTTCACATTTTTTGGATATTTGGCTGGGAGACGTCATGATACCGAAAAAATTTCTAACTCCTATTCCAACCAAACTCAATTTTCTTATGTAATATCCGACGCTGATCACGAATACATGTAGTGCTTTTCAAAATTCAATTAGATCAAAAGTTATTGCAATAAAAAATTTCACATTTTTTGGATATTTGGCTCTTGAGATGTCATGAGCACCGAAAAAATTTCTAACTCCTATTCCAACCAAACTCAATTTTCTATGTAAAATCCGACGCTGATCACGAATACATGTAGTGCTTTTCAAAATTCAAATTAGATCAAAAGTTATTGCAATAAAAAAATTTCACATTTTTTGGATATTTGGCTGGGAGACGTCATGTATACCGAAAAAATTTCTAACTCCATTCCAACCAAACTCAATTTTCTTATGTAATATCCGACGCTGATCACGAATACATGTACGCTTTTCAAAATTGTAATTAGATCAAAAGTTATGGCAATAAAAAATTTCACATTTTTTGGATATTTGGCTTTGAGATGTCATGAGCACCGAAAAAATTTCTAACTCCTATTCCAACCAAACTCAATTTTCTTATGTAAATTCGACGCTGATCACGAATACATGTAGCGTTTTTCAAAATTCCAATTAGATCAAAAGTTATTGGAATAAAAAATTTCACATTTTTTGGATATTTAGCTCTTGAAAAGAGATGTCATGAGCACCAAAAGAATTTCTAACTCCATTCCAACCAAACTCAATTTTCTATGTAAATCTGACGCTGATCACGAATACATGTAGCGCTTTTCAAAATTCAAATTAGATCAAAAATTATTGCAATAAAAAAATTTCACATTTTTTGGATATTTGGCTGGGGAGACGTCATGAATACCGAAAAAATTTCTAATTCCTATTCCAACCAAACTCAATTTTCTTATGTAATATCCGACGCTGATCACGAATATATGTAGTGCTTTTCAAAATTCCAATTAGATCAAAAGTTATTGCAATAAAAAATTTCACATTTTTTGGATATTTAGCTCTTGAGATGTCATGAGCACCGAAAAAATTTCTAACTCCTATTCCAACCAAACTCAATTTTCTGATGTAAAATCCGACGCTGATCACGAATACATGTAGTGCTTTTCAAAATTCAAATTAGATCAAAAGTTATTGCAATAAAAAAATTCACATTTTTTGGATATTTGGCTGGGGAGACGTCATGTATACCGAAAAAATTTCTAACTCCTATTCCAACCAAACTCAATTTTCTTATGTAATATCCGACGCTGATCACGAATACATGTAGGCTTTTCAAAATTGTAATTAGATCAAAAGTTATGGCAATAAAAAATTTCACATTTTTTGGATATTTGGCTTTGAGATGTCATGACACCGAAAAAATTTCTAACTCCTATTCCAACCAAACTCAATTTTCTATGTAAAATCCGACGCTGATCACGAATACATGTAGCGCTTTTCAAAATTCAATTAGATCAAAAGTTATTGCAATAAAAAAATTTCACATTTTTTGGATATTTGGCTTGGAGATGTCATGACACCGAAAAAATTTCTAACTCCTATTCCAACCAAACTCAATTTTCTTATGTAAATCCGACGCTGATCACGAATACATGTAGCGCTTTTCAAAATTCAATTAGATCAAAAGTTATTGCAATAAAAAATTTCACATTTTTTGGATATTTGGCTTTGGAGATGTCATGAGCACCGAAAAAATTTCTAACTCCTATTCCAACCAAACTCAATTTTCTATGTAAAATCCGACGCTGATCACGAATACATGTAGCGCTTTTCAAAATTCAAATTAGATCAAAAGTTATTGCAATAAAAAAATTTCACATTTTTTGGATATTTGGCTGGGGAGACGTCATGTATACCGAAAAAATTTCTAACTCCTATTCCAACCAAACTCAATTTTCTTATGTAATATCCGACGCTGATCACGAATACATGTAGTGCTTTTCAAAATTCAATTAGATCAAAAGTTATTGCAATAAAAAATTTCACATTTTTTGGATATTTGGCTCTTGAGATGTCATGAGCACCGAAAAAATTTCTAACTCCTATTCCAACCAAACTCAATTTTCTGATGTAAAATCCGACGCTGATCACGAATACATGTAGTGCTTTTCAAAATTCAAATTAGATCAAAAGTTATTGCAATAAAAAAATTTCACATTTTTTGGATATTTGGCTGGGAGACGTCATGTATACCGAAAAAATTTCTAACTCCTATTCCAACCAAACTCAATTTTCTTATGTAATATCCGACGCTGATCACGAATACATGTAGTGCTTTTCAAAATTGTAATTAGATCAAAAGTTATGGCAATAAAAAATTTCACATTTTTTGGATATTTAGCTCTTGAGATGTCATGAGCACCGAAAAAATTTCTAACTCCTATTCCAACCAAACTCAATTTTCTTATGTAAAATCCGACGCTGATCACGAATACATGTAGCGCTTTTCAAAATTCAATTAGATCAAAAGTTATTGCAATAAAAAAATTTCACATTTTTTGGATATTTGGCTTGGAGACGTCATGATACCGAAAAAATTTCTAACTCCTATTCCAACCAAACTCAATTTTCTTATGTAAATCCGACGCTGATCACGAATACATGTAGCGCTTTTCAAAATTCAATTAGATCAAAAGTTATTGCAATAAAAAATTTCACATTTTTTGGATATTTGGCTCTTGGAGATGTCATGAGCACCGAAAAAATTTCTAACTCCTATTCCAACCAAACTCAATTTTCTTATGTAAAATCCGACGCTGATCACGAATACATGTAGCGCTTTTCAAAATTCAATTAGATCAAAAGTTATTGCAATAAAAAAATTTCACATTTTTTGGATATTTGGCTGGGAGACGTCATGATACCGAAAAAATTTCTAACTCCTATTCCAACCAAACTCAATTTTCTTATGTAAATCCGACGCTGATCACGAATACATGTAGCGCTTTTCAAAATTCAATTAGATCAAAAGTTATTGCAATAAAAAAATTTCACATTTTTTGGATATTTGGCTTGGAGATGTCATGACACCGAAAAAATTTCTAACTCCTATTCCAACCAAACTCAATTTTCTTATGTAAAATCCGACGCTGATCACGAATACATGTAGTGCTTTTCAAAATTCAATTAGATCAAAAGTTATTGCAATAAAAAATTTCACATTTTTTGGATATTTGGCTTTGAGATGTCATGAGCACCGAAAAAATTTCTAACTCCTATTCCAACCAAACTCAATTTTCTTATGTAAAATCCGACGCTGATCACGAATACATGTAGTGCTTTTCAAAATTCAAATTAGATCAAAAGTTATTGCAATAAAAAAATTTCACATTTTTTGGATATTTGGCTGGGGAGACGTCATGAATACCGAAAAAATTTCTAACTCCTATTCCAACCAAACTCAATTTTCTTATGTAATATCCGACGCTGATCACGAATACATGTAGCGCTTTTCAAAATTCAATTAGATCAAAAGTTATTGCAATAAAAAATTTCACATTTTTTGGATATTTGGCTTTGAGATGTCATGATACCGAAAAAATTTCTAACTCCTATTCCAACCAAACTCAATTTTCTATGTAAAATCCGACGCTGATCACGAATACATGTAGCGCTTTTCAAAATTCAATTAGATCAAAAGTTATTGCAATAAAAAATTTCACATTTTTTGGATATTTGGCTTTGAGATGTCATGAGCACCGAAAAAATTTCTAACTCCTATTCCAACCAAACTCAATTTTCTTATGTAAAATCCGACGCTGATCACGAATACATGTAGCGCTTTTCAAAATTCAATTAGATCAAAAGTTATTGCAATAAAAAAATTTCACATTTTTTGGATATTTAGCTCTTGGGATGTCATGAGCACCGAAAAAATTTCTAACTCCTATTCCAACCAAACTCAATTTTCTATGTAAAATCCGACGCTGATCACGAATACATGTAGCGCTTTTCAAAATTCAAATTAGATCAAAAGTTATTGCAATAAAAAAATTTCACATTTTTTGGATATTTGGCTGGGGAGACGTCATGATACCGAAAAAATTTCTAACTCCTATTCCAACCAAACTCAATTTTCTTATGTAATATCCGACGCTGATCACGAATACATGTAGTGCTTTTCAAAATTCAATTAGATCAAAAGTTATTGCAATAAAAAATTTCACATTTTTTGGATATTTGGCTTGAGATGTCATGAGCACCGAAAAAATTTCTAACTCCTATTCCAACCAAACTCAATTTTCTGATGTAAAATCCGACGCTGATCACGAATACATGTAGTGCTTTTCAAAATTCAATTAGATCAAAAGTTATTGCAATAAAAAAATTTCACATTTTTTGGATATTTGGCTGGGAGACGTCATGTATACCGAAAAAATTTCTAACTCCTATTCCAACCAAACTCAATTTTCTTATGTAAAATCCGACGCTGATCACGAATACATGTAGCGCTTTTCAAAATTCTAATTAGATCAAAAGTTATTGCAATAAAAAAATTTCACATTTTTTGGATATTTGGCTCTTGAGATGTCATGAGCACCGAAAAAATTTCTAACTCCTATTCCAACCAAACTCAATTTTCTTATGTAAAATCGACGCTGATCACGAATACATGTAGCGCTTTTCAAAATTCAATTAGATCAAAAGTTATTGCAATAAAAAATTTCACATTTTTTGGATATTTGCTTTGGAGATGTCATGAGCACCGAAAAAATTTCTAACTCCTATTCCAACCAAACTCAATTTTCTATGTAAATCTGACGCTGATCACGAATACATGTAGCGCTTTTCAAAATTCAAATTAGATCAAAAGTTATTGCAATAAAAAAATTTCACATTTTTTGGATATTTGGCTGGGAGACGTCATGATACCGAAAAAATTTCTAACTCCTATTCCAACCAAACTCAATTTTCTTATGTAAAATCCGACGCTGATCACGAATACATGTAGTGCTTTTCAAAATTCTAATTAGATCAAAAGTTATTGCAATAAAAAATTTCACATTTTTTGGATATTTAGCTCTTGGAGATGTCATGAGCACCGAAAAAATTTCTAACTCCTATTCCAACCAAACTCAATTTTCTATGTAAAATCCGACGCTGATCACGAATACATGTAGCGCTTTTCAAAATTCAAATTAGATCAAAAGTTATTGCAATAAAAAAATTTCACATTTTTGGATATTTGGCTGGGAGACGTCATGATACCGAAAAAATTTCTAACTCCTATTCCAACCAAACTCAATTTTCTTATGTAAATCCGACGCTGATCACGAATACATGTAGCGCTTTTCAAAATTCAATTAGATCAAAAGTTATTGCAATAAAAAATTTCACATTTTTTGGATATTTAGCTCTTGAGATGTCATGAGCACCGAAAAAATTTCTAACTCCTATTCCAACCAAACTCAATTTTCTATGTAAAATCGACGCTGATCACGAATACATGTAGCGCTTTTCAAAATTCAAATTAGATCAAAAGTTATTGCAATAAAAAATTTCACATTTTTTGGATATTTGGCTGGGAGACGTCATGATACCGAAAAAATTTCTAACTCCTATTCCAACCAAACTCAATTTTCTTATGTAAATCCGACGCTGATCACGAATACATGTAGTGCTTTTCAAAATTCAATTAGATCAAAAGTTATTGCAATAAAAAAATTTCACATTTTTTGGATATTTGGCTCTTGAGATGTCATGAGCACCGAAAAAATTTCTAACTCCTATTCCAACCAAACTCAATTTTCTTATGTAAAATCCGACGCTGATCACGAATACATGTAGCGCTTTTCAAAATTCAAATTAGATCAAAAGTTATTGCAATAAAAAAATTTCACATTTTTTGGATATTTGGCTGGGAGACGTCATGATACCGAAAAAATTTCTAACTCCTATTCCAACCAAACTCAATTTTCTTATGTAAATCCGACGCTGATCACGAATACATGTAGCGCTTTTCAAAATTCAATTAGATCAAAAGTTATTGCAATAAAAAATTTCACATTTTTTGGATATTTGGCTTTGAGATGTCATGACACCGAAAAAATTTCTAACTCCTATTCCAACCAAACTCAATTTTCTTATGTAAAATCCGACGCTGATCACGAATACATGTAGCGCTTTTCAAAATTCAATTAGATCAAAAGTTATTGCAATAAAAAAATTTCACATTTTTTGGATATTTGGCTGGGAGACGTCATGATACCGAAAAAATTTCTAACTCCTATTCCAACCAAACTCAATTTTCTTATGTAAAATCCGACGCTGATCACGAATACATGTAGCGCTTTTCAAAATTCAATTAGATCAAAAGTTATTGCAATAAAAAATTTCACATTTTTTGGATATTTGGCTTGGAGATGTCATGACACCGAAAAAATTTCTAACTCCTATTCCAACCAAACTCAATTTTCTTATGTAAAATCCGACGCTGATCACGAATACATGTAGCGCTTTTCAAAATTCAATTAGATCAAAAGTTATTGCAATAAAAAATTTCACATTTTTTGGATATTTGGCTTGGAGATGTCATGAACCGAAAAAATTTCTAACTCCTATTCCAACCAAACTCAATTTTCTTATGTAAATCCGACGCTGATCACGAATACATGTAGCGCTTTTCAAAATTCAATTAGATCAAAAGTTATTGCAATAAAAAATTTCACATTTTTTGGATATTTGGCTTTGAGATGTCATGACACCGAAAAAATTTCTAACTCCTATTCCAACCAAACTCAATTTTCTTATGTAAAATCCGACGCTGATCACGAATACATGTAGCGCTTTTCAAAATTCAATTAGATCAAAAGTTATTGCAATAAAAAAATTTCACATTTTTTGGATATTTGGCTTGGGAGACGTCATGACACCGAAAAAATTTCTAACTCCTATTCCAACCAAACTCAATTTTCTTATGTAAAATCCGACGCTGATCACGAATACATGTAGCGCTTTTCAAAATTCAATTAGATCAAAAGTTATTGCAATAAAAAATTTCACATTTTTTGGATATTTGGCTGGGAGACGTCATGATACCGAAAAAATTTCTAACTCCTATTCCAACCAAACTCAATTTTCTTATGTAAAATCCGACGCTGATCACGAATACATGTAGCGCTTTTCAAAATTCAATTAGATCAAAAGTTATTGCAATAAAAAAATTTCACATTTTTTGGATATTTGGCTTGGAGATGTCATGACACCGAAAAAATTTCTAACTCCTATTCCAACCAAACTCAATTTTCTTATGTAAAATCCGACGCTGATCACGAATACATGTAGTGCTTTTCAAAATTCAATTAGATCAAAAGTTATTGCAATAAAAAAATTTCACATTTTTTGGATATTTGGCTGGGAGACGTCATGATACCGAAAAAATTTCTAACTCCTATTCCAACCAAACTCAATTTTCTTATGTAAAATCCGACGCTGATCACGAATACATGTAGCGCTTTTCAAAATTCAATTAGATCAAAAGTTATTGCAATAAAAAATTTCACATTTTTTGGATATTTGGCTTGGAGATGTCATGAACCGAAAAAATTTCTAACTCCTATTCCAACCAAACTCAATTTTCTTATGTAAAATCCGACGCTGATCACGAATACATGTAGCGCTTTTCAAAATTCAATTAGATCAAAAGTTATTGCAATAAAAAATTTCACATTTTTTGGATATTTGGCTGGGAGACGTCATGATACCGAAAAAATTTCTAACTCCTATTCCAACCAAACTCAATTTTCTTATGTAAATCCGACGCTGATCACGAATACATGTAGCGCTTTTCAAAATTCAATTAGATCAAAAGTTATTGCAATAAAAAAATTTCACATTTTTTGGATATTTGGCTTGGAGATGTCATGACACCGAAAAAATTTCTAACTCCTATTCCAACCAAACTCAATTTTCTTATGTAAAATCCGACGCTGATCACGAATACATGTAGTGCTTTTCAAAATTCAATTAGATCAAAAGTTATTGCAATAAAAAATTTCACATTTTTTGGATATTTGGCTGGGAGATGTCATGACACCGAAAAAATTTCTAACTCCTATTCCAACCAAACTCAATTTTCTTATGTAAAATCCGACGCTGATCACGAATACATGTAGCGCTTTTCAAAATTCAATTAGATCAAAAGTTATTGCAATAAAAAATTTCACATTTTTTGGATATTTGGCTGGGAGACGTCATGAACACCGAAAAAATTTCTAACTCCTATTCCAACCAAACTCAATTTTCTTATGTAAAATCCGACGCTGATCACGAATACATGTAGCGCTTTTCAAAATTCAATTAGATCAAAAGTTATTGCAATAAAAAATTTCACATTTTTTGGATATTTGGCTTTGAGATGTCATGACACCGAAAAAATTTCTAACTCCTATTCCAACCAAACTCAATTTTCTATGTAAAATCCGACGCTGATCACGAATACATGTAGCGCTTTTCAAAATTCAATTAGATCAAAAGTTATTGCAATAAAAAATTTCACATTTTTTGGATATTTGGCTGGGAGACGTCATGACACCGAAAAAATTTCTAACTCCTATTCCAACCAAACTCAATTTTCTTATGTAAAATCCGACGCTGATCACGAATACATGTAGCGCTTTTCAAAATTCAATTAGATCAAAAGTTATTGCAATAAAAAATTTCACATTTTTTGGATATTTGCTCTTGGAGATGTCATGAGCACCGAAAAAATTTCTAACTCCTATTCCAACCAAACTCAATTTTCTATGTAAAATCCGACGCTGATCACGAATACATGTAGCGCTTTTCAAAATTCAATTAGATCAAAAGTTATTGCAATAAAAAAATTTCACATTTTTTGGATATTTGGCTGGGGAGACGTCATGTATACCGAAAAAATTTCTAACTCCTATTCCAACCAAACTCAATTTTCTTATGTAAAATCCGACGCTGATCACGAATACATGTAGTGCTTTTCAAAATTCAATTAGATCAAAAGTTATTGCAATAAAAAATTTCACATTTTTTGGATATTTGGCTCTTGAGATGTCATGAGCACCGAAAAAATTTCTAACTCCTATTCCAACCAAACTCAATTTTCTGATGTAAAATCCGACGCTGATCACGAATACATGTAGCGCTTTTCAAAATTCAAATTAGATCAAAAGTTATTGCAATAAAAAATTTCACATTTTTTGGATATTTGGCTGGGAGACGTCATGATACCGAAAAAATTTCTAACTCCTATTCCAACCAAACTCAATTTTCTTATGTAAATCCGACGCTGATCACGAATACATGTAGCGCTTTTCAAAATTCAATTAGATCAAAAGTTATTGCAATAAAAAATTTCACATTTTTTGGATATTTGGCTTGGAGATGTCATGACACCGAAAAAATTTCTAACTCCTATTCCAACCAAACTCAATTTTCTTATGTAAAATCCGACGCTGATCACGAATACATGTAGCGCTTTTCAAAATTCAATTAGATCAAAAGTTATTGCAATAAAAAATTTCACATTTTTTGGATATTTGGCTGGGAGACGTCATGAACCGAAAAAATTTCTAACTCCTATTCCAACCAAACTCAATTTTCTTATGTAAAATCCGACGCTGATCACGAATACATGTAGCGCTTTTCAAAATTCAATTAGATCAAAAGTTATTGCAATAAAAAATTTCACATTTTTTGGATATTTGGCTGGGAGACGTCATGAACCGAAAAAATTTCTAACTCCTATTCCAACCAAACTCAATTTTCTTATGTAAAATCCGACGCTGATCACGAATACATGTAGCGCTTTTCAAAATTCAATTAGATCAAAAGTTATTGCAATAAAAAAATTTCACATTTTTTGGATATTTGGCTGGGAGACGTCATGAACACCGAAAAAATTTCTAACTCCTATTCCAACCAAACTCAATTTTCTTATGTAAAATCCGACGCTGATCACGAATACATGTAGCGCTTTTCAAAATTTCAATTAGATCAAAAGTTATTGCAATAAAAAAATTTCACATTTTTTGGATATTTGGCTGGGAGACGTCATGAACCGAAAAAATTTCTAACTCCTATTCCAACCAAACTCAATTTTCTTATGTAAAATCCGACGCTGATCACGAATACATGTAGCGCTTTTCAAAATTCAATTAGATCAAAAGTTATTGCAATAAAAAAATTTCACATTTTTTGGATATTTGGCTGGGAGACGTCATGAACACCGAAAAAATTTCTAACTCCTATTCCAACCAAACTCAATTTTCTTATGTAAAATCCGACGCTGATCACGAATACATGTAGCGCTTTTCAAAATTTCAATTAGATCAAAAGTTATTGCAATAAAAAAATTTCACATTTTTTGGATATTTGGCTGGGAGACGTCATGAACACGAAAAAATTTCTAACTCCTATTCCAACCAAACTCAATTTTCTTATGTAAAATCCGACGCTGATCACGAATACATGTAGCGCTTTTCAAAATTCAATTAGATCAAAAGTTATTGCAATAAAAAATTTCACATTTTTTGGATATTTGGCTGGGAGACGTCATGAACACGAAAAAATTTCTAACTCCTATTCCAACCAAACTCAATTTTCTTATGTAAAATCCGACGCTGATCACGAATACATGTAGCGCTTTTCAAAATTCAATTAGATCAAAAGTTATTGCAATAAAAAAATTTCACATTTTTTGGATATTTGGCTGGGAGACGTCATGAACACCGAAAAAATTTCTAACTCCTATTCCAACCAAACTCAATTTTCTTATGTAAAATCCGACGCTGATCACGAATACATGTAGCGCTTTTCAAAATTCAATTAGATCAAAAGTTATTGCAATAAAAAAATTTCACATTTTTTGGATATTTGGCTGGAGACGTCATGAACACGAAAAAATTTCTAACTCCTATTCCAACCAAACTCAATTTTCTTATGTAAAATCCGACGCTGATCACGAATACATGTAGCGCTTTTCAAAATTCAATTAGATCAAAAGTTATTGCAATAAAAAAATTTCACATTTTTTGGATATTTGGCTGGGAGACGTCATGAACACCGAAAAAATTTCTAACTCCTATTCCAACCAAACTCAATTTTCTTATGTAAAATCCGACGCTGATCACGAATACATGTAGCGCTTTTCAAAATTCAATTAGATCAAAAGTTATTGCAATAAAAAATTTCACATTTTTTGGATATTTGGCTTGGAGACGTCATGACACCGAAAAAATTTCTAACTCCTATTCCAACCAAACTCAATTTTCTTATGTAAAATCCGACGCTGATCACGAATACATGTAGCGCTTTTCAAAATTCAATTAGATCAAAAGTTATTGCAATAAAAAAATTTCACATTTTTTGGATATTTGGCTGGGAGACGTCATGATACCGAAAAAATTTCTAACTCCTATTCCAACCAAACTCAATTTTCTTATGTAATATCCGACGCTGATCACGAATACATGTAGCGCTTTTCAAAATTTCAATTAGATCAAAAGTTATTGCAATAAAAAAATTTCACATTTTTTGGATATTTGGCTTGAGATGTCATGACACCGAAAAAATTTCTAACTCCTATTCCAACCAAACTCAATTTTCTTATGTAAAATCCGACGCTGATCACGAATACATGTAGCGCTTTTCAAAATTCAATTAGATCAAAAGTTATTGCAATAAAAAAATTTCACATTTTTTGGATATTTGGCTGGGAGACGTCATGAACCGAAAAAATTTCTAACTCCTATTCCAACCAAACTCAATTTTCTTATGTAAAATCCGACGCTGATCACGAATACATGTAGCGCTTTTCAAAATTCAATTAGATCAAAAGTTATTGCAATAAAAAATTTCACATTTTTTGGATATTTGGCTTGGAGATGTCATGAACCGAAAAAATTTCTAACTCCTATTCCAACCAAACTCAATTTTCTTATGTAAAATCCGACGCTGATCACGAATACATGTAGCGCTTTTCAAAATTCAATTAGATCAAAAGTTATTGCAATAAAAAAATTTCACATTTTTTGGATATTTGGCTGGGAGACGTCATGAACACGAAAAAATTTCTAACTCCTATTCCAACCAAACTCAATTTTCTTATGTAAAATCCGACGCTGATCACGAATACATGTAGCGCTTTTCAAAATTTCAATTAGATCAAAAGTTATTGCAATAAAAAATTTCACATTTTTTGGATATTTGGCTGGAGACGTCATGAACACCGAAAAAATTTCTAACTCCTATTCCAACCAAACTCAATTTTCTTATGTAAAATCCGACGCTGATCACGAATACATGTAGCGCTTTTCAAAATTCAATTAGATCAAAAGTTATTGCAATAAAAAAATTTCACATTTTTTGGATATTTGGCTGGGAGACGTCATGAACACGAAAAAATTTCTAACTCCTATTCCAACCAAACTCAATTTTCTTATGTAAAATCCGACGCTGATCACGAATACATGTAGCGCTTTTCAAAATTCAATTAGATCAAAAGTTATTGCAATAAAAAAATTTCACATTTTTTGGATATTTGGCTGGGAGACGTCATGAACACCGAAAAAATTTCTAACTCCTATTCCAACCAAACTCAATTTTCTTATGTAAAATCCGACGCTGATCACGAATACATGTAGCGCTTTTCAAAATTCAATTAGATCAAAAGTTATTGCAATAAAAAATTTCACATTTTTTGGATATTTGGCTGGGAGACGTCATGAACCGAAAAAATTTCTAACTCCTATTCCAACCAAACTCAATTTTCTTATGTAAAATCCGACGCTGATCACGAATACATGTAGCGCTTTTCAAAATTCAATTAGATCAAAAGTTATTGCAATAAAAAATTTCACATTTTTTGGATATTTGGCTGGGAGACGTCATGAACACCGAAAAAATTTCTAACTCCTATTCCAACCAAACTCAATTTTCTTATGTAAATCCGACGCTGATCACGAATACATGTAGCGCTTTTCAAAATTCAATTAGATCAAAAGTTATTGCAATAAAAAAATTTCACATTTTTTGGATATTTGGCTTGGAGACGTCATGAACACCGAAAAAATTTCTAACTCCTATTCCAACCAAACTCAATTTTCTTATGTAAAATCCGACGCTGATCACGAATACATGTAGCGCTTTTCAAAATTCAATTAGATCAAAAGTTATTGCAATAAAAAATTTCACATTTTTTGGATATTTGGCTGGGAGACGTCATGAACCGAAAAAATTTCTAACTCCTATTCCAACCAAACTCAATTTTCTTATGTAAAATCCGACGCTGATCACGAATACATGTAGCGCTTTTCAAAATTCAATTAGATCAAAAGTTATTGCAATAAAAAATTTCACATTTTTTGGATATTTGGCTGGGAGACGTCATGAACCGAAAAAATTTCTAACTCCTATTCCAACCAAACTCAATTTTCTTATGTAAAATCCGACGCTGATCACGAATACATGTAGCGCTTTTCAAAATTCAATTAGATCAAAAGTTATTGCAATAAAAAAATTTCACATTTTTTGGATATTTGGCTGGGAGACGTCATGAACCGAAAAAATTTCTAACTCCTATTCCAACCAAACTCAATTTTCTTATGTAAATCCGACGCTGATCACGAATACATGTAGCGCTTTTCAAAATTTCAATTAGATCAAAAGTTATTGCAATAAAAAAATTTCACATTTTTTGGATATTTGGCTTGGAGACGTCATGACACCGAAAAAATTTCTAACTCCTATTCCAACCAAACTCAATTTTCTTATGTAAAATCCGACGCTGATCACGAATACATGTAGCGCTTTTCAAAATTCAATTAGATCAAAAGTTATTGCAATAAAAAATTTCACATTTTTTGGATATTTGGCTGGGAGACGTCATGAACCGAAAAAATTTCTAACTCCTATTCCAACCAAACTCAATTTTCTTATGTAAAATCGACGCTGATCACGAATACATGTAGCGCTTTTCAAAATTCAATTAGATCAAAAGTTATTGCAATAAAAAAATTTCACATTTTTTGGATATTTGCTTGGAGATGTCATGAACACCGAAAAAATTTCTAACTCCTATTCCAACCAAACTCAATTTTCTATGTAAAATCCGACGCTGATCACGAATACATGTAGCGCTTTTCAAAATTCAATTAGATCAAAAGTTATTGCAATAAAAAAATTTCACATTTTTTGGATATTTGGCTGGGAGACGTCATGAACACCGAAAAAATTTCTAACTCCTATTCCAACCAAACTCAATTTTCTTATGTAAAATCCGACGCTGATCACGAATACATGTAGCGCTTTTCAAAATTCAATTAGATCAAAAGTTATTGCAATAAAAAATTTCACATTTTTTGGATATTTGGCTGGAGATGTCATGAGCACCGAAAAAATTTCTAACTCCTATTCCAACCAAACTCAATTTTCTATGTAAAATCCGACGCTGATCACGAATACATGTAGCGCTTTTCAAAATTCAATTAGATCAAAAGTTATTGCAATAAAAAAATTTCACATTTTTTGGATATTTGGCTGGAGACGTCATGAACCGAAAAAATTTCTAACTCCTATTCCAACCAAACTCAATTTTCTTATGTAAATCCGACGCTGATCACGAATACATGTAGCGCTTTTCAAAATTTCAATTAGATCAAAAGTTATGGCAATAAAAAATTTCACATTTTTTGGATATTTGGCTTTAAGAGTGTCATGATACCGAAAAAATT
>BMAO01034694.1:0-28141 GCA_019973975.1 Trichonephila clavata
TGCACGCACAATGACCATCCTGTACGAAAACAAATAATACCCTAGAACATGAAACAATTGTCTTTTTTATGTTGCTAATTTGTTATTTATCTTGTTTGCGATAATTTGTAACTTACAGAGAAATCATATCTCTTCATAAGAGAAAACTATTTTAAATTATGAGTAGAAAGTAGTTACATACATCAAAAAGCAGAACTTGCTTCAAATCCGAAAGATATCATAAATTTCGTTTTCGAGTTTTCTGAAAAGATGCTAAGTAAATTACGATTTTTCATGGAAAAAAGATAATATTATAGTCGTTAGGAGCAGACAATGCTTTACTTGTTTTTGAATAAACTAAACAAGTTTTACTGTATCTACTTGTGTTCTGGTAATTTATCTTCATCTCACAAATCTCAGTTCATCCTAAATAAAAGGAAATATGAAATCATTTAACGCTGTGAAGAAAAATGTTTCAAGAGTATAAATTATTTTTAACCACACACCACAAAACGCTTAAATAATTTCTTGAGTAACTTTTTAACCTAATGATTCTCGTTATTTTTCAATCCCTATTATTTTTCCTATAATATTGTTCAAATTTATAATCGTTAATAAGTCATAGTACTACAAATCCTCCATTTAAGTTCAAATACATTTTTTTAAACTTTTTGCGGATGACACTTGATGTTAATGCAGTTTTTTTCACAAATTAATTCATTACTTAATGAATAATTAGTAACAAACAATAGTCCAACACCATATATATAAAAAGGAAAAGCGCTCGCTGTGTTTCTGTCGCGCAATGATCTTCTAATCCAAAGGCCATGAGTTTGACTTCCACCTGGGATGGCCTAATTTCTGAAAATGTGATTTCTTTTTACTCTACTATATTGGAATAACTAAATCAATTATTGAATAAATAGCAACAAACAAACAAAAATTTATAGTTCAACACACATATGTCTATTTTGCCACTTTAATATTGTGATCCTGTTATATGTATATACATGCTTATATTAATTGTAAATAATTAATAAAAAGTGATTAAAATAAAAAATAAAAATTTTCACCTAAATAAGAAATGATTTTTAAAAAAAAATTTATGTGTTACTTGTTTGATTAAAACAATATTCTGATGCGTCATGGTTAATTGGTCGTTTTGAATTATCGAAGTTCTATAAACGCATTTGAGTTATTCAGTAAACCTAATTGTTTCGAACAAGGGCTCTATGACGAGGAGGTCATTTCTTCCACACCACATCACTAAGTTTCACTTAACGAGCAGAAAATATTATATGAATCGGGACTGTAGTTCTTTTATAGAATTATAACTAAAGCGCGATGCTCCAATATCGTTAAGTGGCCGCGGTAACCTAGTGGTTACATTCACGATCTCTTGGCCGGCGTATCATGAGTTCAAGTCCTAGTACTACTGAAGACCTATCTGAAAAAAGAAGCTCACATTAAACCTGTGGAGGCTCCGGGTGAGCTCGATTCCTCTGGGCATTCATCATCCTGTTGACGTGGTAGGAAAAGTGGGAGAATGGGTGCTAGCTCAGGTAATATAATGGATCAAAATTATAAGGCTCTTTGTGCCAATGTCCCTCGTTGCTTTCGATTGTGACCCTTAATAAATACTCACTCATCTGCGAAATTTTCAAAAACTACTGAACCGATTCATTCTCGTCACTTGACCCCGATCAAAATTTATGAGTTCCATCATCAATAGTTCTGTTCTAATTAATTACTTTCGGCTTTTAATATTGAGCATAAAGTACGAAAACTTTAAATTTTGTATCGATATATTTTTCTTTTTCTTTTTGTGCCTGTTTCTGATATTGTTTTAGAAGATTTTGTAATTTACATATTTATTTTCCGAAAATTTCGTAAATCAATTGGATTGTGGTTTTGCATCAACCCCTTATTTGCAGCCGGCGTATATATCTGTCTCGTTTAACCGACGTTTGAGTGCCCGTACATGCATATACGTCATGCCAAAATACGATTCTCATTTTTGCGCTGCTGTCAGTAAAACTATTCAGGAGACTTTGGAATGCAATAAAATGACTTTGACAGTGTCTGCAAAGGATTGACTTATTTCAGAGAAAAATTAACTTATTTCTCTCTTTTCTCCCCTCCCCCAGACACCGCATACGCACACTTAGGGGAATAAATTATGGTTCAAAAAACTAATTAACACGCTTCTATAGCTAATGGAACTAATAAAGAAAAAATTCATTTTCTAAGAATAAAAGGATTAACGAGAAAATTAATGTCATTGTGGTAAAAGCGTCGGGAGTGCTCGACATTAAATGTTATAAATTCTTAGTAGTTCTATTCCGAAATGAGAGTTAGTGTAAAAATGTAGTACAAAGTACCCCTCGCTTTTACCACAATGACATTAATTATCTTGTTATAATCCTTTTATTCTTATATTAAGATTTTTTTTTTAATTTTAGTTCCATTAACTATAAGAGCGTTTTTTTTTAGTTTTTTTTTAATTATAATTTATTTTTTTAATTTTTAGTTCGATCAACAATAAAAGCATGTTTTTTTTTCGTTCTTTAAACTATCGTCTATTCATGGATGAATTAATCTTAAATGCGTCTGCCAATACGAATCTAGAATACCCACAGGCATCCTATCAGTGCGTCGATACAGCCTGGTTTGCAAAATGTAGAATCAGCAAACTGAAGGAAATCTAGAAGAGCTAAGTTTGAAATATTTCATGCGGAAAAAGGTGTAAAAAGTCAGCGATATTTTTCACTAAAATATCACTATTTGTATTAACCAAAAGCGTTTTTGCTCTAGGGGTGTAACTTAACCTTTTAATCTCCAAATCTGAAAATGGGAAATTGTTAATCCTGATTATCCTGATCAGGATAATGGAACAACAGTATTAAACTATTGTATTGTCATCAATCCTTGACAAATGTGCAAAATGTTGAATTAATCTGAGAATAGCTTAGAATTCAGCTATCAAATTCTTAAGATCTTGGACAAATGTGGAACTGAAAATACTTTAAGAAGAAAAATGCACAGTAGTATATCAGTTTCAACAGGAAAATTAAAAGGAATAGTCTTCTCCGAAAGAGAAACAGAAATAACATGAATTCTACAGATATTTCATTTGATTACGCTCTTTCACGTTTTAAAGCAATCCAAAACATTCAAATGTCATAAATAATCTGACACAAAATTAATTAAGCTGGATTTCCGGAAACTAGTATTAATTTCAAGCAAGGGAAGTTTTGAAACCCAATTTATTAGATTACTCTCCGTCGTTGCCACAAAACACTCTCTTGCAGTCTAAAGAATTTATTAAATTCGGATTGGAATGTCAGAAATATGGATTGCTTGGGTTGTAAAACATGTCATACTTTATTTCATTGCTCGAGAATTTTATTCTCGCGTATTGGAAAATAACGCGAAAGACGAAGCAGACAGTTTGGAGTCAAAATAATTTTTCTTCGGTACACTTCAGTTCACTTTGTCAATAGATGGGAAGAAATGAAGCGAGAAAATATCTTTTTCTTACGTATAAATTTTTTTTTTAGGTTTGCCACACACATGTTATTGGAGGGAAATATTATAAGATTTGCGTAGAATAAAAGTAGTTTTTTTTTAGAAGAGAAGTTATATATATATATATATATATATATATATATATATATATATATATATATATATATATTGATCCAAAAAATATTTCAGAATTTTATCTTGTTTTATAATATGTTTACGATGAGTCCCTCTGTTTAAGATTAATTTATAGCTTTTCATGTTCATTTTTACAATTTTTTTTTCATTCAAGTATTATATCTGATAAAAATTTAAAAGTCATTAACGGTTAATTTTTTTAAATTTTTGCTTTATATATTACTATTTTAATTGATAGTTTTAAAAATAAATTCTAAGAATTGTAAAAAGTGTTTGAATTTCAGTTTTGATCAAAATATCTTTTAATAAAAAATAAATCAGAGATTTATTCATCAAATAATATTTTTAAAAGCTTAATAATAATTCAAAACCGAAAAAAAAAATTTTTTTTTTTTTTTTGCTGTAAAAATATATGTTATATATAATTTTAAAAAAATACATAAAAACATATTTAACCCTGGTTTTGATGCAAGATATTAAGTAACTTTTTTTTATAAATTTATATAATTTTCAAAAATGTGAAGTAAAAAAAAATTTTAAGTACAATCATTTTTGAGAGATATTTAAGTTTGAGAATTGAAACTATGTCGATTTAAGTTTGGTTTTAGAATTTTTGTTTTTGAACATATCTTCAATTGAATTTAAAATCAAAATCGTATAAAAAACACACACACATACACATTAAAGCGTAGAACTCGACAACTGCTACTGGGGTAATTTTTTTAAAATTTTTTGCTACAACTTGTACAAAATAGTACGGACGCCGTATGGGGTCTGGTCTCGAACTTGTGAGCAAAATTGTCAAGTCACGGGTCCGAGACCTAGTGAAACTGAAGAACCTCCACCTAGAGAGGCTGATACATGTTAAATCTGTCAAGCATCAAAATCTATTCGTTGGCGAGGTGTGTAATTTTGGAGAGAAAGTTACCAATTCAAATGTCGTCCTCGGCGCCTGAATTTGGTTCAGAATTCCGAAGTCTGTCACCAATAGCCCTAGTGTCGCTTTAAGTGCAACATTAAAGAACACTCACTCAGCAAATATTCGGAAAGATTCAACGTGTGTTGACAACCACTATTTTTGAGTTAGTGTGGAAGCTTTGTTATAAATAGAAGCGAATAATTATCGGTCGATGCCCAGATGAGCATCGGTGGTCCGATGTGCGGGCTTCAAACCCGTAGCTGATGAGAGTCAGAGTGGTTCGATTCCACCTTCTGGGCGTGGGCAGATAAGCTGAGATGTATTATCTCAAAAATGCGTTCATTTTTTTTTCTTTTCTTAAAAGATATTTTCTATCAAAATGTCTTAAAAGTAGAAATGCGAAATGAAATTCGTATTGTTTGGTACAATACACAAATCAGCAAATACATCTAACAATAGATGCGCTGCTCAAATACCCGATGTTGGCATGGTGTGGATTACTGATTCAGTGTCGTCCTCAACCACAACAGTTCATAATTATAAGGTTCATCGGCTAAAAGACCTAATGTTGCTTTAAATGCTACGTTATTTAACACACGCTTTGCAAACATTCGGAAAGATTCAAAATATGTTCCCAACCACTATTTGTATGTTATTGTAGAAGCTTTGTTATAATGAAAGCGAGAAATAAGTGTTCTATGCCCAGATGAGCATCGGTGGTCCGGTGTGCGGGCTTCAAACCCGTAGCTGATGAGAGTCAGAGTGGTTCGATTCCACCTTCTGGGCGTAAACTAATTGTTTTATGAATGATTTTTTTTATCTGATTTCGAAAACGGAATGTTTCTGTTTTGCTTTCTAAATAATATCTTTTTATGCCATAGGCTACAAGTCAACTTATATAAGAATCCTAAGATGCATTTTTCCCATGTCTTATAATGATTCTTTTTCATAAAGATGCATCAGGAGTGTTAATTTTGTCCGAAGGTTGAAAATATAAACGATTTTTAAAAAGGTATAATTCTTTGAAATTAAAATTAAATAATTCGAATCTTTTACACATTATTTATAAGGGAATAAAGTTCCAAAAAAGTAAAAAGTGTGTTTAAAATGTAATCATAACTAAAAGTTTTATAAGTACTTGAAAATAAAAAACTGTAATAAAAAAATATTAAATACATTTTACTTTGCGTATGCCATTTTCTAAAATATTTTCCTTTGATGTATACAACTTTATATAATTATAAAACGCGCGCGCGTATCATACTCTTTAAACCATACCTAATTTTAGTGATGTATATCTTTTGTACTTCAAAATATTTGAAAAATATTGTAATTAAAAAAGAAATTTAAATATTTGTTTTTTTTATTTTATAAAAATGTATTATATTATTCTATTTATACAAAAATAGATACGGTATAATACTGATATGTTTATCTTTATAAATCAAATTATAGCCAGTAATCAGAGCTATTATCTTAGAATATATCATACGCGCAATGTAAAAACTTAATTAATATCTCTTGCAGAAATGTTTTTAATTGCATATGCTTTTATTTTTTTAAAAATATAATTATGTTTTATACATTTTACACGTTTTTGAAGCCTTTATAAATAATGTGTAAAATATTTGAATTATTTAATTTTAATTAAAAGAATTGTATCTATTTGAAAACTTTATAATTTTAGCCCTTGAGACAAAGTTAACACCTCTGCGACGCCTTAACATTGTAATGAGTTGACAGTCCAGCAGTTTGAGAAATTTTTAAATTGAGACACACACACAAACGCAACATAGACCAAAATATCTTACTTTTATAATCGGGTTGGTCTATAAAATAGCAGTATTTTTTTTAAACTTACCGAAAAGTTCGGAATATATTTTCAACCACTATTTTTAAGTTTATGTTGAAGCCTTGTTATAAAAGAAAGCGAGCAATAGCTGCTCCCTGCCCAGATGAGCATCGGTGGTCCGGTGTGCGCGCTTCAAACCCGTAGCTGATGAGAGTCAGAGTGGTTCGATTCCACCTTCTGGGCGAAGAAAAATTTGCTCTCGAATGCCTTTTTGTTTTTGAGCTGATTTCGAATGCATAGAATGATTTTATTTTGAATTTGAAACAGTACCTTTATCCCCATATTCTTTACGCCTCAATGCATCTTGTATTAGAGAATCACAAGGCACATTTTGTTCACTTTAACAGTTTTTCAACTTAGAAGTAAATTGACATTCTTACGGGTGTCAACATAAACCTTTACAACAATTTAAAACAGTTTTTAAAAAATGCATTGGAATTTTGCAAAAAGTTTAAAATTGGAACTGAACAACTGTATTAATTTAAATTGAGTCCATATTATGTATCATACGAATTTTAAATGTTTTCTAAATAATTTTATCTATTTTCAACAACACCGTATTTCTGGATATAATTTTATCTAGAATGTTTCCCCTTTTTTTCTAGTCAATTTTTAAAACAATATACTTCCACTAGTCCTCGTGTTGCTTTAGAATACGACCTAAATTAAAATTAAATTAAACTTATACAAGTATAAATTTTAAGATTAGAATTTCCAAGAATTTTCAATCTAACTCATTCTATATGGAAGTATTTTCCGCTTAGGTACGTGCGTATGGCGCAAAAGATCTGGGAGAGCAAAAATTATAGGACGAAAACAGAGAAAAAATAGAAATTACACCGAACGAACCACCGCCTCTCGAATCCTGTATGTTTTGTGTGTGTACGCACGTGCGGATCGGTGGGAAACATCTACAATGGAAAATGGAACTCTTAAGAATTTGATGTTCATACGCTCAAACTAATATTACAACCCAAATTGATTACAATGATGTCATTAATGATTTTACAATGATCAAAACTCAAAGAAAAAACCTTTAATGGACAAGTACAATGACAGTGACTCAACAAAGAATAAAGTTGTCTAAAAGTAAAAGATAGTAAAGAGATAAGCGTAGAAAAAATTCAACGCTAATTCAATGATGTACTATTATTTCAAACTATTTCATTTAGTTACTGTACTAATTCTCAAAAAAGTGCGTGGTTCATAATGCCATAAGGCAAACTGTGGAGTAAGGGGGCGTTATAACCCTACGTGGAGGTAGCAAGTACAAAGGGTGATCAAATGAAAAGGTACGAAACGACATAAAAATGAAACAGTTAAATATTTGCATATTCCGCCAAGGGAGAATGTAGCGAGGCATCTCGGGATGCCATTAGAGACTCTGACTGGGATCGGATCATGCGCAGGAGAGAGCAAAGGCTCTTATAAAAAGCGGCGTCCAAATGATGCGAGCACGGAATTACTCGAGCACAGAAAAAGCATTAACTCCGATGTGTACTGTGAGACACTCCGACGCCTACGCAGGTCCATCAAGAACAAAAGACCGGGGCTGCTCACGGAGGGTGTGGTTCTGCTCCATGATAACGCGCGTCCACACGTCTCCAGAGTCACACAAATGGAACTGGACAAGTTCCAATGGGAGACGTTGGACCATCCGTCCTACAGTCCGGACATGTCACCCTGCGATTTCCATGTGTTTGGTCCACTGAAGAAACACCTGAAAGGAAAGCGCTTCAACTCGGACGACGTACTCAAGGACACTGTGAAGGACTGGGTCTCGTCACAGCCACAGGAATTCTGGGAACAAGGAATCCTGCGGCTTGTTCATCAGTGAGATCGTTGTGCTCAGGCCTATGGTGTATATTTTGAATAAAGTCTATATTTGTACCCACCGTTTCGTTTCGTACCTTTTCATTTGATCACCCCTTGTATATCTAAATTCGAAATAAAGGATTATTTTTTTAAAAATAATTATTTACTGAAAGGAAGCAAAACAAAATATAATGTAAACTAAATGTAACATAATACTTATCCTATATAACTTGCAATATTTATTACTTAAAACAATAATACAAAAAACTTCAATGAACGAAATGTAATACGTATCTTGATAATTTGTATAGTTAATAATTAAGGCCGTGTTGCAGCTTTAGCGTCAAATATTATTATTATAGAATTTAATGCATTGTCATTATATAGAGGGATGGGGTGCAATGAAAATTCTGATTGAAAATTGGGTCGTCAATATTGAAAGTATGAGAATCACTACCTTAAGGTAAGAAATGAACAAAGGTGGCCAAACCATGTCACTGTCCTTTCCTTACACTGCTGGTTTCTAGGCCGAAACAAGGTGGTCTTATAGTTGGTGGATAATGGAAAGACTGTCCAAAAAGAAACAAAAATTAGCAGTTTTAGAGACTGCCGATAGAAGTGAAAACTTAGAACTTTTAGTATTAAAATTTGAAATTTCATAATGTTTGAATTAAAATTATCAACATCAGTCTGGTTTTCCCATCTATTGACACTCCAAACAACAAATAAATGCATGTTTGTATGGTTTTTTATTACTCAAATATATTATGGGCTGTACAAGATCCATGACAAAATATAAATACAATTCAATTGAAATAACAATTAATATACAATCATATTATTTATGGATAGTATTTGTATTTACTTAAATTTCAATGTACTTGATTTTTAACATTATTTTAATTGTTTGCATCATTGTCATCATTAATTTCACTCACAACAATACTTAGACTTTTGTACTTTCAATTATTTCATTTTGTTCTAAAAAAAGATACAATAGGCTTATGGTAACTAGAGTAAGAAAGGAAAATGTTTGATTCAAATTTATCTAAGTATCGGGGGAGGGTGTAAAAACCGCATCGATCGTCGTTTTATGTTTTGTAGTACTGAGTTTTCGACCACTGGACATATTTAAATTAAGTGTTCCATTTAGAAATTTAATTAGTGGTAGATTTTTATCATCTGAGAAGTTAATATTGAAGTCTCCACTTAAAATCATCGGTACATTATTATATTTTTCGCCAAATCTTTTTTCGAGTATTTCAGAACCTTCTTTTGTATAAATCATCAAATTTTCGAATAAAAATTGTTGTATCTGTCTCATAGATTTTCCAGGCGAAATATAAACGACAACCATTAATATGTATTGCCCATTCTCGGAATCGCAACGAGCAATACGCAGTATATACACATTGAACTTTTCACCAAATCCATTCAACTTCAATTATAAGATATACACAACACTATACGTCAGCTGTGTAGCTACAGATATACTGCTATAAGCATGTCGGTGACGTGAACGCACGAGCTTTCACCCATCCAAAAAATGTCTAAGGTGAACAGCACGTTGCACGTGCGCCAGTCAGAGCATGTCGGTGACGCGAACTCATAAGATTTTTCCCTACCAAAAAGTGCCCAACACCGCTAAAGAATTTTTCACTTCAAAAAGGGAAAAAGAGTAAGAGTCTTAGAGAGCTTGAACTAAACCCGGCAAGGTAAAAACTAAAGGAAGGTCCCTCTGGAAATAGTCGGAGACAGAAAGTGCAACAATTTGAAGTGCCTAGCGCACCAAGGAGGTTAAAAGCGGTCCTGTATCGAAGGTTTTGCGGATTAATAATAACAGAATTTCAGTCCACATATGAGTTTTGCATCATCCTGTGGAAAACATTTTTATCTGCTTCAATAATAGTATATTAAAATTTCTTTTAGGAAAAGAAACTTAAAAAATTATTTAGAAAAATCCCTTTTCGTATACTATATTTTTGACTCTGTCTCCTTTTTTGGAAATAATCTCTTCGATATTTACCATAAATTCAATTTTTTATTACATCTATACAGTTAAATATATCCTACCTCATTATTATTCAATTTAATGATTAATTTTATTATTATGTAACCAACATTTCAAAACATTTTAATTGCCCTTTAAATATTCCATCCTTAAACATATCTATTTCAACACTTGATTTAGAAACTCAATTTAGAGTTTCTTAAAATCACTCGCGAAGTTAAGCCTTCCTACTAACTCAATTAATTATTTTATCAAGTGCTTAATATTAATGTATCAAAGTATATTTAATCTCCTATTAATATATCTGAGTATTTAATATTACATTAATTTATAAGTATTTAATTCCGTATTAATTAGCTATTTAATTTCATATTAGCTTATGAGAATATTTTCAAATTAAAATGCATTTCATGTGTGTCCCTTGCAATTTCAAATTTATAATTTATTCATCAATTTTTCAATCCTATTACTTGCTTTTTATTCTACACTGCTGAATTTTATAAATGTGAATCTATATTTTTTTTAAAAAAATTCCAAGACTCAAAACAGCTTTTAAAACGCAATTTCGATCTTTCTGCCCTTTGACATTTAACGCTACACCTGTATCAAAGCGAGTTATTTAATACTATATTTTGCATATAGACTCTATTTTTTTTCGAAGAGATTTGCGCAAATGGGAAGTTAAATATTTATATTTGCAAAATAACTACCAAATAATTTTTCAAAATTTTTTTGTAGTTGCTTCTAACGCAACGTTTAAAACTAGATGCAAAATAAGTTTGCATTTGTTAGCAAAATTACTCGGGAAACCTGAATACTTACTAGTTTTATGAATGGATTTTTTTTCCTCGTGTGATTTACATTATGTAAATTTATTTCCTACTTATCACACACAACACATCTATCGAAACTTTAGGTAATAATATTTAATTGTGTTAAATACAATAAGACAAAATAAACTAGCACTTGAAAGAAATTGTCAGAAACAATGAAACTTGCAATGAATCACACAAATAATGTAGTGAGTCATATACAAATTCTTAATGAAATCTAGCCGGCAGACCAACTAATAAATCCTTCAAACCATTTTCTTTGTGTATTTTTTTTCATTCAATGGAAATTTTATTTTCTAAAATTTTGAATTCTCCTCCAAAGTACAGATTTTAAATAATGATATTTTACCGAGAACAGTTTTAAGTTAATCAATTGAAAGCCGTACAAAAAGTCAGTGATTCACCACTACTTTTAGAAATATAATCTAAACAAATTAACTAGAGCTTATGATGTGGTTAAGAATATCTACCCAATCGAAATAATTTAAGAGAGCTCAGTGGCATTTCTGGTACTGAGTGTAACACCCGTAAAAGGCATTGTTTTTTTAAGAAAATAATTTTTTCTTCCAGTTACATTTCTCTTTCAACAACAGAATATTTATTTACGTAATGTCTCTTGTAATAAGGATATTACCGCAATGGTATAGAGGTTTCGGTCACGAAATACGTTGAGTGGCTCCGGTAGCCTAGTGGTCAAGGTACTGACTGAATCGTGGCTGGCTTGTCCCGAGTTCGAGCACAGTACTACTAAAGACCCGCCGTGTAGGGTAGCGATGCATGTTAAATCTGTCGATAGCTCACACATCCTCCCGTTGGTGTTGTGTGGTAGTTAGGAGAGGAGGGTGCAAGCTCAGGTGTTGTCCTCGTCACTTGACCATGACTCAAAATTACAAGGTTCATCGCCAAAAGCCCTCGTGTAGCTCTGAACAGTGCGACGTTAATATTCACTGACTCCCTCATTCACGAACTGGTTGCCGGAGAATTGCAGCTTCAAATCCTTATGCCAATGAAAGCCCAAAGTGTCGAGAGAGCTGATGCACTTTAAATCTGTCAAGATCAAAGCTCTCCCATTGGCGTGGTATGATAGATAGGGGTGCCAGCTCAGGTGTCTTAACTTGACCGAAGCTAAAAATTACATCCTCCGTCACGAATAGTTTTCTCACGTCGTTATATAGTATGACATAAATATAACTCTAACTTAACTCAATGGCGCAACAGCCCACAGAGGTCAAGGTCTCAGTTTCCATGACCTTTGACACTGAGGAGCATGAGTAGATGTTCCGGTCAGGTGGACAGTCTGACGCGAAGCCCTAGTGTAACGTTCCCAAGAAAAAAAAAAGATTGGTACTCATTTATCAATCCCCTGAAGCGATGATAGGTTGAATCGACTTTGAACAGCCCGCGGCTTGATCCCTGGACCTGTGGTGGGGAAGAGCGTACGCCACCACTCAGCCACTTTTGGGCCACTCACTCATAAATTTTGACCTCATTCTGTTAAACTCTTCCAGATGCAATTTTTCTTTTGTCGTAAAGGTATAATTACAAGTGATACGAAACAATAATATTCTTAATATAACAGTGCTTATTCTGTGGTCGTATTTTGATACTGCTGACATTATAAGAAGAAAGGTCTTGGAAACTAAAATTATGTTTAAATCTGCTTGTCATAAACGTAAATAATACAGGGATATTTCCAGTTCTTTTATATCGAAACAAAATTAACTCCATCTGAAAAATGCTATCAAATCCTTTAAATGCTTCATCTCATGTTTAAGGCTGATGTTTACTCTCTGTTCTAAAGTTACATTTCCTCGATAATCTAATAGTGTGATTACCTAGATCCAATAATAATTGTACTGTTCCTCCTCTTTGATATTTTACTTTATTTTCCATCGAGAGCACGCAACATGAAGCTGCATTTTCAAAACGCAACAACATAGTTTCCTTTTATTGGTATACGTGCAAACTATTAGATATTTAAATTTTATCAATAAAAAGTAAAGATTTCAGGAATTTTTTTCTAAAACAAAAAAGAAAAAACATTTTTCTTCCAGTATGCCATACAACTTTTTATTTACATGCTAAACTTTAAACATGCTTTCCTTAAGAAAATCGCGCAAAAAAATCGTGTACAAAAATACATGCGACATATAGTAAATTTGAGGACAGGTTCGACAACTTTAAAAAATCGTGTAAGATGAAAAAACTCTGTTTTCCCAAAACAATCGTGCAAAGCAAGTAGTAATGAAACCCATGCTATATATTTGTAAAACAAAATCAATTCATTTCTTTAAAAAAAATTTAAATTAGTGTACAGTGAAAATTCAGTCTATAAGTACATAGAATATTTAAAAATCGCGAAATTGAAATTAGAAATAAAACTACTAATTAACAACTATTCATCGTGCACATTTATTGCGAACTGGATCAAAAATGCTATCATCAGTAGATGAGTTAGATATGCGCAGACAACTGTCGGGTTTGATTCAAATGAAGGATCTCGTTCGTTATTATTGGCCTCTGTTGGTTTTTTTGTTGTTACGAAGTCTATTATTATATATATATATAGCAGCTATCCCCCTCCCCCTTTATGAAGTTGTTTAAATAATTCTTGATATCCTGTATACCCGGGATGGGCATTACGTCGATCGCGATCGACTGGTGGACCTTCAAGACAATTTAGAGTGACCGCTTGAAGATTAGCCGTTAGCAGTTATTGTATGCGGAAATATTTAAGATTGGCTGACAGTACGCAGACTAAGTCTTCTACTAACTATATATACAATTCTTTAGATGAAAATATTTTATTTTTTAATGTATTTTGAATTGCTTGATAATAAATGCATCATTAGATATTATTATATCTGTGTCTATTATTATTTATGTTTGTATTTTGCGTTTTGCCTTAAACGCGGTTTCAAAAAAAATAGATTTTCATTTTATTTACGTAGATAAGTACGTATAATGTGTTTATTATTAAGTTATAATAAATATTGTTGACTTTTTCCTTACTTCACCACACCTACAACCCTGGGCAGTGGTCGAATGGGGCACCGGTGTGGTGATCCAGGGTCGAATGTCAACCATTCTCATATCCTACCCCAATATGCTGCCAAACATATTTTTTTCATTTTGTAGATTGTCGGGAACAAAGAACTAATAAATTACTGAAGAATTAATTAGTATTAATTAATAAAAAATTATTAATAACAAATACTTAATTAAACTTTATGTACTTCATACATAGGATTATATAATCGATGGACAAAAAATCATGGGCTATGGAGGAGGGTCATTGCCCGTTTACCCTCCCCCTCCCCCTTCGTGTGTGCCACTGATACTGGGTGGACCGCAATACCTTGAAAAAATTAGAAGCAGCCCGTACCCTGGATAAGTCTGCCCACCCCTGCTTTATACACAAATTGAAGCTTACGTTGAAATTTTAATTTACGCTTTATGTCAGGATCATGAGTAAGAAAATGTTGTTCCATACTTGTAGCAAATTTCTTGAATTAATTCAGCTTTTAATAGCAGAATTTCACCTTCGTCATTAAACTATTTCTTTATTATCATAAACTATAATATATTCGATCAAATCGTCCTCATCTAGAGAGCTTTTACACAAAATACAATTATTCTTAAGAAAGAAATGATGTGTTCAAGGTGAAGGACACTAAAATAAAGAAAAACGGGATTATAAAATTCGGGTATTCTCCGTACCTCCAGAATACAAATTAAACAAGCCATGAAGTAGATCTAGTCACTGACACGTGTGGGCATAAGCCAACCGTCTTCTGATTACACTGTCAAAACTAGAATTTAAAAAATTTGGGGGGGGTAGGGGATTCGTGCTACAACAAAAAAAATCCGCGTAAAAAACTATAGTAGTGTGAACCGTGTTATTTCAAAATCATGTAAAAAAAACCGTGTAAAAAAATGGATGTAAATACACGTAATAGCACAATTTTGGAGATATTAGCAATTGCTGTTTGATGCGTAAACTTTCAGGACCGGCTCTAGCAGTTTTGCCGAACCGGACAAAGATGGAAAATGCCACCCTACTCCTCTTTCTCTATATATATATGTCGTGTTTCGAATCAATGCCAAGCCTTTTTAAAACCCGTTTTTATTCAACGAGCAATCTCGGTGTCTGCTCTGAGAGAAAACGGACACGCAAGTGAAGTATAAGTGGCTTTCCACTTATGTACAGATGTCTTAAGTACCCTTCTAGGGCGAAGTTGTATTTGAAAGTTAAGCATGACACGTGCTTCTATAAAAATCAATGATCTGGGATTAGAAGTGTTCTGTGTGTTTGGAGCCATCTGTTCCGTGAAATAATTAGGTGCTTAATTTAAGACTTGAAGATGTAACAGAAAATAAAAGTTAAATGTTGTATAAGGAATTTAATTCCTGGTCTAATTATATATATATATATATAAGGATATTCAAAATTAAGGACATAAGTACTTGTTATTATTCTAAATGAATAAAATGAAAGAGAAGGATTCTTCTATTCAAGCAGGTCAATTTCTTCGAAAAATAGTCTACGAATGGTGGGATCACAAGCGCTTCTTTTAACTTATAGTAACTACACTCAAGACTACAATAAAACATCTCCTATGGCTCTCTATCTACCATAATCTGTTATTACCCTTGTTTGCTTTTGTATAGCTGAAACCGGACATCGTAAGGGTGAAAGGAATGTCAGTTGTAACCTCATTACGGGATGGGGAGAAAATTACTAGTGAAAGATGTGTAAACATAAAATTACATTCTTTGGTATATACTCCCGCCTCGAACTCTTCAAATTTCGACATAAAAGAAAACTGTCATTAAATATACAGAGCACAAAATAAAAAGATAAGATACGTTAAATGAAATACTAAATTCACACCCAATAATATTTCAGAAAATATATCAAATTTTTTGTAAGAAAAAAAATATTTATCAAATTTGATCCGAATCCCGCTCTTAAAATTTGCCGCCCCGGGCAGGGGTCAGGTTTGTCCGGCCCTGATACTTTCAGGAAAAAATTATAGACCTCGCAATGGGAACTTTTGCGGGAAAAGTCGAAAAGGTAAGCAACAAGTAGTTGGTGAGGGAGTTGAGTCGGCAGTCGCCAAAGAGCTTCCTCCCCTCCCCACAGACACAATTAGCAGTTCTCCTTTTAAAAGTGCAATGGGCGAGGAAAGGTGGTTGAGGGGGAGGGCAGTGATTTGCAAAAGAGATCCGGGGAGATGGGGGTCGGATAACGATAATGAGTGCAGAGCGTGTGGATGTAAAGTGCTCTTTTGTCTAGCATAGTCAGCACTTCGTGAGCCTCCAGGTAGGATATCGATTTTTTGGCGGGAAAATCAGACAAAGAGGGATCAGAGAGGAATTGCGAAAGGTCTGTTAGGCAGAAAATGGAATCATCCACCGAAATTGATTCCTAACCTCGCGAATTTCGTTTCTGCTTAAATAGTGTGTTAATTGTTTTTTCTTAAATATAAAATACACATTTCCCTTTTTCGGCAGAAGTAATGTTATTTATAAACCTTCTATTATAAAATTTAATTTGACAATTTTTGGTTGGATCTTAATGCTTTCATTAAATTCGGAATAAAAAGGTGTTTATTTTTTACTAATTTATCTCATATTTTGAAATGTATATATCATATTTCTTTCTAAAAAATGATGTCTAAAATGCATAACAAATTATGTGCCACAAACTTCAAATTTCGAACGATACTTGCACTAAAATCTCATTTATTTTCAAACGTTTTCAAATACGTTTTCGAGGTCCGTATTCATATCTATAATTATTTATATTTAAGTATATTGATGCGTTCAAACCTCACTGAACGCTAATTTATCAATTTTTAACTTCAGCATGTTTGTAGAGTTTAGACAGTTAAAAGATATAGACATATTCACAGTTTTCGGAAATAGAACTGTGAAGATTCTGATTTTCCTAATGTTTTATGATATGATTTTGGCCAAAAAAAACATTAAAAAAACGTATGCTGATCATAATTATTTATTTATTTACGATGATTCTTTAGAAAAAACACATTATATACAAGAAAGATTCACATAAAAATATAGGCAGTAGCGATAATACGAAAACGCTCGAATGAAGCTTGTCCATGTCAAAAACGTTTTGTGCATTTCATTCTTCAGCTTATATTTATATTAGAAAATTTATAAGAATGCTCGTTCATCATATGATTTCTTAATCTTAATACGCTAATCGATCGGATATTGTGGCTGATAAAATATTGCGCCAACTGGCCACAAAAATTTGATATGACGTTGTACTTTTTAAGAACTACAGCGGTACTTGTGGTAAACTGGCCCTTTTGTCTATTCCCATTTAGTGAATAATTAATAAGAATTAGGTTCACACTAGTCTTATAGAGCTCCAGATCAAAATGACTTACGAGAAAAACTCTCAAGATAAGTGAAGGGGTTTAGAGAATCATGTGTTTGCTTGCACGCATTGAATAAGGAAATGATTGCGGAGATATTAGTAATAGCACATCACCCACTATTCTACTTAATAAAGATAAGTATATCAACCATTATTCACTCATTAAAGAACGACATCGCTCACAATTCCCTTTAATACAAAGAGAAGTATCACCCATTCTTTCAACTAATAAGGAATAGCACAATCCATTATTTCACTCAATATAAAGAATGGAATCACCTATAATTTCAATTAATCTATATACAACGCTTCCAAAAAAGATTGCACCTTTTTTTTTTTAATTTTTCTCTAGTTTCTCTGAGTCACAAAGTTAGGTAATATAGCAAAGTTCTATTTTGTACCAAAGTTGTACCTTACAAAGATTCAATATGGGTGCCCTTCGTAACACGGCAGATATCTAGGCGATACTCCATTTCCGTCCATACTCGCACCAACCATGTCTCTTGTAACTGCAGAAAACGAATGTTGACCACTCTCTACATACTCGGTACCTAGAAAAAATATAGAAAAAGGGTAAATTTTCTTTTTATGTCATTACAAGAGAGTGAAAGTATGGACGGAAATGGAGTATCTGCCTACATATCTGCCATGTCACGAAGGGTGCCCATATTGAATCTTTGTAAGGTACAACTTTGGTACAAAAAAGAACTTTGTGCTATATTACCTAACTTTTGGTATAATAAAACATTCCAATAGTACCTCAGAAAAACTAGAGAATTTTTTTTAAAAAAGGTGCAATCTTTTTCGAACACGCTATATATAAAAGAGAAAAGCGACTCACTTACTCATCACGATATCTCGGAACTATTAGAGCTATAGACTTGAAATTTGTACAAAAAATATATTTTTTCCTGGAGTAGTGATCCGCCAAGAACTGATTTTATGAAAATCGAATCACAAGGGGCGTTATAAATAATTAGTTCCCTTTTTAAACTACTGGACGTACAATCTTGAAATCTGGCAGATTCCTTTCAGAGAATAGAGATCCGCAACAAAATGGGTTTTGTTAAAATCGACACCAAGTGACGTTAAGGGGTGCTATAGATAATTATTTCTATTTTTAAACTATTAGACGTACAATCTTGAAATTTGGTAAGCAGATTCCTTTCAGGGAGTAAAAATCCACTACACAATGGTTTTTATGAAAATAGACTCCAGGGGGCGTTGCGGGGGCTTAAGTAGCGTTATAGGTAATTTTTTCCATTTTAAAACTATTAGATGTACAGTCTTGAAATTTGAAATGCAGATTCCTTTTATAGAATAGAGTTCCTCTAACAAAGTATTTTATCGAAAATGGACCACCAGTTATAGAAAAGAAGAGAGTTATAGAAAAAAATTTCTGTTTTTGAATTGTTAGACCCACATGCTTGAAATGTGTTAATAACGTTTGTTTTGATGAATAGAGATCCACTAAGATTGGATTTTAAGGAAATCGATCTCTTAAGGAGAATGGGGATTACTGGGGTGTATTGACGAAAAAAATCCCGCTTTCGAACTATTAGGACTATAATAATGAAATTTGGCTTGCAAATTTCTTTTGTTGTATTGAAATCCGCTAAGAACTATTCTTTTGGAAATCGACTCTTAATGGGGTTACAGGGCGTATTGATAATAAAAATTCGGCTTTTTCTCTATTAGATTTAGACTTGAAATTTGGCACGCATGCTTGTTTTATAGAGTAGAGATCCACTGAAAATTGGTTTTGGGGAAATCTACTTGGTTATTCTGTTACGAGAGCTCAAAAAATCATTATACTTCAATTTTAGAGATTATTAGAAATTATTAACTAGAAGTTTTGCTCTTTTTATATCAAGAGGCTACATCTACAGGTATAAGTATATTTCCAATACAGTTGATTTCTTAATGCTAGAACTTAGTACCAATAATTTATATATATATGAACAACATATATTTATACTACATCATGAAATACCTGGCAAAGTAGGTGAGTAGCGGCTAGTATATATATTGTTACGATTTTGGTATTTAAAATGTGTTTATAATGTTAAATTATGTCAAAATTACTCTTCTGCTTGAAAAATAGTGCTGGATTAATGTTTATTGCATGCAAACATGTGAATTAGATCAATTGCTATGGGACCTTGTAAATAACATGGGGCTCTTTGGGTATCTCGCCAAATTGGCGAGATATCGTTTAATTAGCGACAGTTTTGGCAACTTAATTTGTCGCCAAATTTGGCGATAGTGGCTATATTTGACGACTTCCGGTTCCGGGGGGTTCTCCTATTTTCTGGAATGTTCTACCACTTTCGCCGTGTCTATATAAGGCATACTGAAATGCAACATGGAGCAGTAGTTATTCAGATTTCTTGAAGCTCAGACGCGCCCGCAGCCTCTGTTACTTTACGGGTGATTCCGTTGTGATTTATGCTGAAGAGAGTACGAAAGCCTACGGCTTTGAATTTGATCTATTCCCCGCTGGATCAGTACATTGCGTTGTGTTGTATTACTGTGACTTCGGCTGTTCTTATGCCTTTCTGAACATTGTATTCTTCATTGGGCTGATAATAAAGAACAGTTTTATCGCTGTCCTGATTAAAGTCTATTCAATCCCTGAACCCAACAGGGAAATTCGTTACAATATATAAATAGTTACTCATTATAAAAATCACTCCCTATTCCAACGCAATAAAAAGCGTCCTTTTTGTAAGGATTACGATTACCCATCAGAAAAAGAAAAAAATCCTTCCCAATTCTACGTTCTGTCATCTTCATTCGAAAAAATACTACGATGGTGCGTGGAAGTGCAGCAGTTAATCAGATATAGTTCTCGTCATTGCATAAAATTTAAAATTGCAATGTCAACCGCTAATATGACCTGTCTAACACAGGGTGTATCAGTTCAACGGCTACAAACTTTTAGGGCATATAAAGTACACGAAGACGACGGGGATGTCACATAAAAATACATGGTCGGAAGCGCTTTCCTGTCTTGGTAACGAAGACACAAAACACAAGAAAAACAGAATAAGAGGAGAAAGCATGCTTATTATTCTTAGTACAAAAAAAATGTTGGGAGATCTTTGGTTGATGTACTCGATAGATGACGCTAAGTAAACCGAAGCATCAAATGATGGCCACGCTCACAGTAAAGTTTAATTTCGCCAATCGACAAAGTGGTGGTAGAACGGAACATTACACGAAAGTTGAGCTTACTGATATGCATCTGGCATACGGGACAGCTGATTTCAATGGACGAGCCGCACATCAGTCGTGCGCCTAACGTCAGAAGGTTAACTGCAAGCCACGGCTTCTTTGCAAGCTTTCGCTAGAGATGTTCAAATAGCAGACAATCTCTCGTGACCACACAGAAACTTGAGCGAAGAGTAAGAACACACACCAAACAACGAGAAGATTTTGCTGACCCTGGTACAGAACAATCCCGGTACCATAATGCAGGTTGTCACTAGTCACGTCGGTATTTCCCATAGAACGTCAGGCGGTTCCTATATACCAGTGGTCTTCAAACTTATCAACTCACGGAGAGAACTTCCGTTTTCGTGCAACTCCTAGAACTTGAAAGTATTTTCATGGGAACCTATTACACACATACACTTAGGACATACCTTAACACAATATTTAAAGTAGATCAAAGGCTATAGGTACTTTATGTGAAGGCAATTAAAAAAATATTGTATTTATTATTAAAAGATTTTTATCTACTCTTAATATAATTTACTCATTAATAATATTAATATGTGATCTAAGTGTTGCCTACCCATGCATTATGTTTAGTAACTGGGATATGGGCCTGCATTTATTCATACAAACTGTTGAATTGTCTATTGAAATTATCTGAAGTCACATTACCTATTCTGAGCTCAATTTGCTTATGTACTTAATTTTTGTAACCACTCACGTTGAGAAATATTTTTCACTTATACACATTGCTCTAATGGCTAAAATGTTTATAGTTGTGTCAGAAATACTGTGTATTTTGGATAAATTTGCAACATTCAATTTAGGAGTTCTTGATCAAATTTAGATTCTTAACATCGAATCTATTGATGTGTCCGTAAGTTGCTCCCTCTCTATTATTGTATGTATTTTTCCACAAATACAAAAAGGTGTATTTTCCATTAAAAAGGTATTTAGTTTTGCAAGTCATTGTACTAGCGAATATAAAACTATCTCGTTCAACCCGAGATAGTAGGCAATAAAATATTCCCAATCTAGTAAGAAAGATATATGTATAAAGAAAAAAGATTAAATGTTTTATATATTCCTTTAATACATTAAAATAAAAGTTTAAAATGTATTTCAAAATAAAGCTATATAGTATGTATAAATAAGACATTCAATTTCTTAACGATAGGGATGGGCTTTAAATTCTTGTAGCTATACAAACTTCATAGAGAACATGAATCTAATTTAGTTTTTTTTTCCGATTATTATTTTATTGTGACCCCTGGGTATACCTCGTGAAACCCCAGGGTTACGTGGAACACAATTTGAAGACCACTGCTGTATACAAACGTCGGGCACCGAAATCAATTCTACATGCACCCGTATTATCCCTTTAATGTTCTTTTTTTTTAATCTTCTGCAGTTCTAAAGATTTCTCTCTCTCTCTCTCTCTCTGTGTGTGTGTGTGTGTGTGTGTGTGTGTGTGTGTGGTGTGTGTGTGTGTGTGTGTGTGTGTGTGTGTGTGTGTGTGTGTGTGTGTGTGTGTGTGTGGTGTGTGTGTTTCACCTCTACCACGACAGGAAAGCGTTTTCTACTGCATTCCTGTGTTATTTCCTGTCGTCTAGGTGTACTCCATGTGTTCTAAAAGTTTGTAACCGTTGAGCTGATACACCCTAATTAAAATAACACCCTTTTATAAGCTTCACTTGTATATGACGGAAGCTTTGAACTCCATTTTTACCCACTTTAGAAGGTCAAATTGATTCAAAATTTTGCTCACTCATCCGGGACCGATGATAATACAATAATTTAATAATTTTGTTCCATTGTCCTGATCAGGGTCATCAGGATTAACGATTTCCCATTTTCAAATCCCATCCTGCATTTGGTGACTAATTTCAGATCCCATTTCCCGAATTGGCGACTAATAGATGAAGTTACAGCTTTGTTCGATTAACTATAAAAGAGTGTTATTTAGTTTTTTTTAAACTATAATTTATTTGTTATTCCTTGCTATAAGAGCAGCTTTGATATGAATAAACTTCATTGCAAACTTTCTTTTATTTACTAATAAGCCGTGATTGTGAATCTGGATTAATGCTCAGAAAAATTAGCATAAGAAAATGCCCCACATTTAGGTTTGGTCTACTTTTCTTGACAATGGCGGAGGTCAGTCATTAATAGACTATTTCCATCTCAGCTGTATAATTAATTAAAAACAAACTTGTAAGTTTACGCCAAATAGTGATTTTTTTTAAGTAAATATATTGCAAGTTTTTTTTATTATAAAAAAATTGTACAATATTTTATTTCAAATGGAAAACTATCATGGTAAGTCATTCATGTATAATATATGAGGTGCATAAAATATTTCAAATTTAAGATTTGAAAATTATATGTGTGTGTGACCAACATATTATTGATCTAGAATAGGTTTTATTCCTAATTTCACGATTTATAAAACGATGCTCTGAAATATTTCACGCAAATGTATTTGGAGACATGCATTCAAATTCCAATCTACGGTGCCCTTTCCGTTCCGCTCAAATATCTGATATTTAATGTAATCCTGAGTAAATACTCTAAACCTAAGTACGTATGCAAATTTAATTCATCCGTTAACTGATCGTTAGATTTACAATAGTAATGCTCAGAAACATCATAGGAAAGCTTATACAGATAGATTTCTTCGCCAAATAGACTGCTAGGCATGATTAATGTTTGAGGGTATGCTTATTGCAGACACTAATGCTACACGTATGCAATGAGCTCTTGCGTATAATTTAAATTCCGATTCTAAGCGTTATGCTTTTATAAACAATATTTTTGTTTTTGTTCTTTTATAAAAAATACAGCATTAATGTAAATATATTTACAAAAACAGTTATAATATATATACAATGATCAAAAAAAAAAATGAAGTGTAAAATATAGATTATCAAAATATACCATAGCTAGACAACGATCCATGATGAACAAGCAGATTCTTGTCCAGAATTCCTGTGGCTGTGACGAGACCCAGTCCTACACAGTGTCCTTGAGTACGTCGTCCGAGTTGAAGCGCTTTCCTTCAGGTGTTTCTCAGTGGACCAAACACATGGAAATCGCAGGGTGACATGTCCGGACGGTAGGACGGAGGGTCCAACGTCTCCACATTGGAACTTGTCCAGTTCCATTTGTGTGACTCTGGAGATGTGTGGACGCGCGTTATCATGGAGCAGAACCCCACCCTCCGTGAGCAGCCCCGGTCTTTTGTTCTTGATGGACCTGCGTAGGCGTCGGAGTGTCTCACAGTACACATCGGAGTTAATGCTTTTTCTGTGCTCGAGTAATTCTGTGCTCGCATCATTTGGACGCCGCTTTTTATAAGAGCCTTTGCTCTCTCCTGCGCATGCGGGCACCCGCGCATGATCCGATCCCAGTCAGAGTCTCCAATGGCATCCCGAGATGTCTCGCTACATTCTCCCTTGGCGGAATATGTAAATATTTAACTGTCATTATCGTTCGTACTATGATCATGTATATATATTTTCATGCACGTATTTGATTTTAAAAAATAAAATATGACTACATGAACATACAAAGAACAGAATAAACTCCATACCAGAGCCACACACAAATTAAAATTTTCTTTTATATTTTATAAGAACTTCATAAAATTGATGCGTTTCATGTTACAATTTTAATTAAGGAGCAAATTTCAGAAAGAAAAAAAGATGACTTATATATATATATTATTGAAGTAAACATGGAGGATTTTAGTTCTTATTATATTTTTATTTTACGAATCCAATTTTAATCTTATATTAATGGAATTGAACATTTCGAATATTGTTTCTTTTCAAATAATGCACTGCTTAAGAAACCTGTTAGAATAACTATATTTTTATAGAGTGTTGCTAATGAACTTATACGAAAAGCGTTTTGAAATAAGGATTATTTAAGAAATACTTATAAAAGCTTTTTATTTTGTAAATTGAAGCAACAATGCAATAATGCATTGAAATTCAACTTTATGATTTATACATTTATCATACACACAAATAATTCCAGATAAACAATATATTATTTTCTGTGCTAACAGTTTGCGGAAAAAATAAAATCTCAGACGAAGGTAAAATTACACAAAAATATTTTACATTTACAAACAGGCTTTTTTTATGTAAATGTTAGGAAAAGCTTAGAATGTATTTAAACCACTATTTTTAAGTGAATGTTGAAGCTTAGTTATAAATGGTAGCGAGCTACGGTTGTTCTATGCCCAGATGAGCATCGGTGGTCCGGTGTGCGGGCTTCAAACCCGTAGCTGATGAGAGTCAGAGTGGTTCGATTCCACCTTCTGGGCGGAGGTACTATCATTCTTCTGTGTATTTTTGTTTCTAAATCTGATATAAAAAGCATAAAATATAGATCTACTTTGCTTTTGAAACAGTACCTCCATCAATGAAAGTTGTATTAGAATCACAAGAAACATTTTTTTTAAATTTCTTTAAAGATTTTTCTCATTTTCATCGGAATGTGTTAAATAATGAAATAAATCAGCATTCCTATTTGTGGCGTAAAGAACCTTTCAGAGATATCAAAATAGTTTTTAAGTACCTTGTAAATAAGTGTAAAAATACGGAAGATATAAATCCCTTTTTTAAATTTAAATAGAATCTCCATGTTGTGTGTGCGTATCACAATTCGTATTTATTTAATACAATATTAAATGTTATGCTATAACTTCTGGTAAGTGTGTAGCAAGTTAGCAGCAATAGCACACAACGAGTACAACTACCAAATTAGTTTAAAACATGTGTATAAACTGTACTTTGATTGTATTCTTGGTGATATGGATAAAAAATGACACCTCATACTTCATGAATAACTTATACAACTACACTTAATGAATGATTAAAAGAAAATCGTATAAGTGTATCATTTATAATACCAACAATTTGGCGTGAATAAAAAGGTCTCATTTATTGCTATTTTTTTTTTACTAATATCATAAAAACTTCAAGGAAAACATAACATAAGATCACATATCAAATGTTCCCACGACACTTGAAGCCACGATGGCCGTCAAGGTAACGGACTCGTGGATAGCGTGTCATGAGTTCAAGCCCTTTACCACTGAAGACCCACCGTATAGGGGAGGGATGCACGTTAAATCTGTCTAGAGCTCAAACTTCCTCCCGTTGGATTGGTGTGGTACTTAGGAGAGGAGGGTGCAAGCTCTGGTATCGTCCTCGTCACTTGACCACGGTTTAAAATTACGAGGTCCGTTACCAAAAGCCCTCGTGTAGCTGAACAGTATGACTTTAATATTCATTCACTCATTCCTTCGTCACATAAGCATCTACCCCATGGAGCTTGATAATGATTGATCAGGAGTTCACACAAAAGAGAAAATGAATAAAGAGAAATATTCCTGAATGTCACTTCATCGGATGAATCTTAAGAAATGGATTGATTGGGACCACGATTGTCAATGCTCTAAGTTGTAAACAGAGCCATTAGGTTCTAGGCTTCAGCAGAGTAATGTACTAGTTCAAGCGCAAAGATTCTCTGTGGACTAGTTCTACTTTGTAAACAACAACATTGAGTGGAACCCTCACTTACTTCCAGTGCAATGTTAATCTATGAGAAAACATCAAAATTCAACTGAGTGTTTCAAACTTTTAATACAAGTTTTTGAAACTTTTTTTGCACTATATGGATAGAAGATGATCTGTGGATTTCAGATTCAGGATTTTATAGTATTTATTTCAGTATCTTTTCTAAAATACCTTGTTAATTTTTTAGCTCAAAGCAATGGAGATATTGCATTAACCGGAAGAAGAAAAGGGTACTAATGACTGTAGCGCCCCCATAGTAAGCTTTACGGTAGAACTTGTCCATGTTCACAGAATAAGAAATTCGTTCTCTATACGCTAATTCACATTTTCGAACGGACTTTTTTCAGAAATCTCCATTCTTAAACCATTCCATATAAAATGGGGAGGCTACTAACTACAGCCGGTAGTTTGAATGAGCAAGCTTTATTTAATAGCTTGTAAGAATCAGAGTGGTTCAATTCCATCTTCAAGGATTCGGTGCATATATTTCGTTTGGTTATTATAAAGTTAGTACACCGGTTGGGGACAACATATTTCGCAAAAAAACGATTAATTTTATTCACTCTCATATACATTAATTTACTTTTTTTTGCTCATTGGTAAATTGTTGATCAATAGCACAATTTTCCTGCAATTCTGAAAGATCTAAGTGGTGTTGTCAAAACTTTGCATAAATGCTGCAAGTAACAAACTAGAAAAAAATAATGGTAATTCTTAACACATCATTAAATTATATATTCATAATAGATGCCTAATGACCTGATGGTCAATGGCCAGGCATTTGATAAATAAATATTCATAATAGAAAATGATGCAATTTTTTTTGTTGCGAATTTACTCTGGCTTTTCTATTTTATATAAAATTACTTTTAAGGGCAAATTTTCCTTTAATTAGCTTTTTAAATTTTCTTTTACACACACAATTTTTAATAAAAATTTTAAACATTGGAGCTTTTTTTCAAGCACTATGCAACAAGCAAAATATATATATATATATATTTATAATAATATAAACAGATTTGCCTCTGTCAGGGACATCTTGTACCAAAAAATTACAAGAGTTTATTAAAAGTAAAATATTCAACTCTAACTTACAGAATTGTTCACTCACTTAGAATTACAAGTATTGGAGATAAAATCCGGAACATGTTTATCTGGAAATTACTGAAAAGAAATAATTGATTCAAATTAGATTAAATAATATATTGTTACGTCGTTCGGGGTACGAGAATTTTATGCTATCAGTATCAAAGAGCAAAATAGTTCTTCATGAGCGATGGAAATTTATTGTAAGAAGATAATCGTTAGAAATACAGGATACAGCAGCAAATTCGCAAAATAAATCCCAGAAGGCCCTCGCATCTTATACAGTGCTCAGACATAACTATCTAGATTTACAGATATGTAATGATAAATACAAGCACTTACTCGATCGTAGCAAATAATCGCTAGTCGAGTCCTCAGCGATCAAAACAATACTCACTCAGTTTCAGGGAGTGACTCCTATTTATAAGTGGTACGGATCTTTCTCAAAAGATCCACCTACGTCAAAAATCGGGATGTTAATAGGTTTCTCCAGTAATTTCAAGAAGTATCCATATGAGAGCCAACCCGCTAAAGTGATCACCAACTCGCCAAATTTAGTCACCAAAAATGATGCCAACTTGGCTGTATCTCCAATATTTCGCCAAGTTTTGATTAAAACACTAATGTGATATAAGGGACGGCGTTGCTTGCGAATATTAGAATTTTAGCTCAAGATAAATACAACAGAAAGTAATATTAACGTTTTACACACATCAAGGTATAACTTATTTACACTATTTCAAGCATTATTACACAAAATT
>BMAO01034695.1:0-24404 GCA_019973975.1 Trichonephila clavata
CTTCTTTTGTTGCTGTATTTATTTAGTTTTTGGTGTTAGAGATTAAAGCCTGGTTTATTGAGAGCTTCTAAGATTCAGAGCTTTAAAATGGTGATTGATTACACAGATTCTTTGGTCAGTTTCTATTGATTATGGCTTTTCTGTTTTACGAGTTATTTTTTTGCTATCTTAGCTTTTAACAAAGACGGGGAATTTCTTCTGATGCTATGTTAAAATACGGACATATTGAAAAGTTTCATAATGAAATATAATTCCTGTAGGATACTTATACCTTACTGCTATTTGAAAAATGCCGTTTTAGCCTTTTTAACGATACAAATTATGTTTGAATTAGAATCAACTTGTCGTAAAATATTTATATTATGAATCACTTTTAGACTATTTTTTTCATGACATATTTTCAATCAAACTCACTGGACTGCAAAAGTTAGTGTTGAAATTCAGAATTGTGAGTCAATATTGTGAGAATTGTTAGTCACAAAATATCCTGGAAGCTTTCAAGCTCTTTATGTGACTTTGGTGTCCGAGTGGTTATGGTCGCGAACTCCTGGTCGGCGTTCCTTAGCCGAGTCATTAAAAGGTTATGGTAGCCTCGTGACCGTGTCATGAGTTCGAACCCTAGCGTCACTGAAGACCTGCCGTGTAGAGGAGTCTGTATCGTTAATCTGTCGATGCCAAAATCCTCAAAATCCTCCCAGCTGAGAGGGAAGTGCCTGTTGAGGTGTCGTCCTCCTCACTTGACCAAGGCTCAAAATTACGAGGCCCGTCGCCAATATAATCCTAGTGCTGCTTTCTAGTACGAAGTTAATAAGCACTCACCCCACTCAATTTATCGAGTACTAGTATCACAAAAAGACCCATTGTATAGACCAGAGGTGGTCAACCCAAATGACCTCGCGGCCACTTCGGAAAAATGTTATAATCCCGTGGGCCGCATATAGAAATATATATCTTTATATTAGATTTAGACCCATTACAAACATTTATTGGAGTGAAAATTTAAAACAGATTGATATATTATTGTTTTCCTTGTTTTTCATGCATATATACAAACACAGATAATATAATAATAATAATGCAATGATCAAATAATGTTTTTAATTTAATTAATTAGAGAGATACTTATTTATCAGCTCTTTCACTTAGTTTTTGCGAGTTGATCTTAAACGCACGTATTTGCGTATCGTAATTGATGTTGCAGGTTTTCGTCCGTTAAGTTTGAGGGCGATTTATGTTTGATAAATTTCAATTTAAAAAAAAAAACAGATTCGTAGTAACAGAAGCAACGTGATAAAATAGAAACAGTTATGGGATTTATTAGTTACAAAAAACTATAAAAAAAATATTGTACAAAATATTCGTATTTTGTAAAGTTGTAATGAATCTCGCGGGCCGCAAAATTATTCAAAGCAGGCCACATGCTGTCCTGGGGTCTCGGGTTGGCCTCCCTTGTGTAGACAGTCTGATGTACGTTAAATGTGCCGAAGCTCGAAATCATTATGTTGGCGTGGTGGGGAAGTTTGAAGAATGATGTACCAGCTTTCATGTTACTAAGATTCAAAACTACGAGGCCCATTGCCGATAGCCATGGTATAACTTCGAAGTGCGGCATTAATATACTATCAGTCAAAACATTTTTTAACACCCTTCTATGAGCTTCACTTGTATGTAACGGAATCTTTGAACTCAATTTTTACCCACTTTAAAAAGGTCAAATTAATTCGAAATTTTCTCACTTGTCCAGGATCGATGACAATACAATAATTTAATAATTTTGTTCCATTGTCCTTTTAAAGTGGATAAAAATATTGAATTCAAAGATTCCGTTACATGCAAGTGAAGCTTATAAAAGTGTGTTCAAAAGAATTTTCTCTCCTAGGTTCCTATGCTTCAATCTGGCCAACTATAAGAACTATAGAAAGTTTAATACTACATCAGTAAGAACAAAACTAGTTTGACCAGAAGATTCGATACAGCTTGAACTTATAGTACAATATGATTATCTTAGTTTTCGTAAGAAGGCATAGACACCTTTCAGATAAGTCTTAGCTATGTCACCTGTTGCTTTTTTTCCCTTAAAAAGACAACGACACTTCGCTACCGATTGCATACGTGCCCTTGTTCCTGAGATACCAATGTTTGCACCTCTTCGAGTCGTTGGGCGATAATGTTTGAAGCGTTGGCGTAAATCGGCCGACGCAATTTCGGCCCACGGTTTACACTTTGGCGTTGTTTTTTTCACTACTTTTATTTTTTTTTCTTAATTCCGACAAATTTGCATCCACTCCTTCCTTTTCACATCCACCCTTTCCAAGTTCAACAGTTGTAAATAAGTAGGCTGCGGTCGAAATGTTTTATTCATCAAGCCATCGAAAGTGATGTCGATTTTTATTGTGATGTGTGTTATGTATAGCGTGCAAGGTCAGGCTGAAGCATCGCACTGGACAAGAGTTATGCTAGGAAGGTGCATTTGTTTTTTTTTTTAGTTTTGTTTTTAGCTTTTGATTTACGCTGTGCAGATGCATTTGACACCGGAGTGATTTACATGAGTTGCAAAACTGACTTCAGTTCCTGCTTTAAATCAACAGGTGTTGTTTGGGATGTGGTTGTGATTGATTCTCCATCCCTTTTCATCTATTGTGTGGTAATCGAATTTAAATTTAGTGTTGACTTTTGGTATATTTTTCAGCCTTCGATAAATATCGTTTCTTTATTAGGTCTGTGATCCTGTGTTTATAAATTATTTTATGTTATAATCAAAAGTTCGACGCACTAAGGTGGTATTCGTTTGAGTTTCATTGAAAGTTGTTGGCAAAGGGCATATTTTATTTATATAAATGGCCAAACAAAACAACCTCATTTGCAAAAAGCATTTTAATTTTTTAAAAAAATTTTATTATTGATTTTAATGAGAAACACCAATTGTGGTGCATTTTTCTTCTCCGTCTTTTTTCTTTTTTAAATTCCTACTATTAGTTCACACTCTCCCTATATAATAATAATATATAATATATATAGATTATTATATAATATATATATATATAGGGAGATTGTTATATATATTATATATATATATAATCATATATATAAATCACACAATTATAATTAAGCAAAAATTCGAAACCATATGAATCCTAGAATACGACACCCAATTTATATATATATATAATATATATATATATATATATATATATATATCTTCAAATTTTCAATCGCGAAAATCAAATACTTTTTATTCGTCCACTCAAGTTCAAATACATTTTTTTAAACTTGTAGTGGACGACACTGGATGTTAACACAGTTTTTTCAAATATTAATTCATTAATTCTATTTAATTGACGAATATAAATAGTAACAAACAGAAATAATAATCCAACACCATATGTAGAAAGGAAAATCGTTCGTTGTGTCTCTGTAGCGCAATGAATAGCCCGTTGGAATTCTAATCCGAAGGTCGTGGGTTCGAATCCCACCAAGGATGGCCTAATTTCTGAGAATTAGGTCATCTATACTATTTTGTAAGAATAATTTTTATTAGAATAATTAAATTTAATTACTGAATAAATAGAAACAAAAAAATAGTTCAACACCATATATAGAAAGAAAAATGAAAAATTGCAGGGAAAATCGTTTTGTATTTTGTCACTTAATATTGTGATTCTGTTATGTATACTTATATATTCATATAAATAGTAACTATTTAATAAAAAGTAACTGAAATAAAAATTTTCTTTGTTGATCTAAGTAGGAATTGAATTAAAAATATATTTTATATTACTTGTTCTTTTTTGGAAATACACATTTGCGAAATTTTCCTACTCGTGCGTTAGTTTGTGTGCGTTACTCGTGCTTTTTTACTCGATATATATATATACACCTCACGGATTATATGAATAAAAATAATCAAATAGTCACATTAAAAATTCTTAGCTAACTTTCTTATAATTAAAGCACAGTTAGCTGAAATCTGATAGTTTATTTGAAATGCTGCTACTAGATTCGTTTTCTGAAGAAACATTTAATATTTCTACATTATGAAGTGACCGCGGTAGCTGAGAGGTCATTGTGGCAAATTTATGGCCAGCGCTGTTTCTATTGAATCTTGGGTTTAAGTCCTGATTATCTCTGAAGACCCGCCGTATAAAGAAGCTGGTGTACGTTAAATCTGTCTAGGTTGAAAGATCTCATATTGACTTGACGTGAGAGTTTAGAAGGGAGGAGAGGGGGGCTGCTCAAGCATCGACCTCGTCACTTGTCCGCATTCAAAAATTACGAGGTCCTTCGCCATTAACCTTGGGACCGCGACAGCCTAGTGGTCATGGCCAAAAACTCGTGGCTGGCATTGTGGAGTCGTGGGTTCATGTATTGGTGCCACTGAAAACTCGCCGTATAGAGTGATTAATGCGCGTTAAATCTGCTGTGGCTCAGTGTCCTCACATTGGCGTGGTGAGGAAGTTAGGAGAGTGAGGTACCTGCTCAGGTGTCGTCCTCACCACTTGACCGAGGCTCAAAATTACGAGGTCCCTCACCACTAGCCCTCACGTTGACTTAGACGTGACGTAAAAAATACCCACTCACACTCAAGTTATTAATAAGGCCGCGGTAGCCAAGTGGTCAAGGCATCGGATCATGGCTAGCGTGTCATGAGTTCGATCCCAGTACCACTGAAGACCCGCCGTGTAGGGGAGAGATGCACGTTAAATCTGTCGAAAGCTCGAACGTCCTCCCGTTGGTGTGGTGTGGTAGTTAGGAGAGGGGGGTGCCAGCTCAGTTGTCGTTCGCGTCACTTGACCATGGTTCAAAATTACGCGGACCGTCCCCAAAAGCCCTCGTGTAGCTGAATAGTGGGACGTTAATATTCATTCACTCACTCATGTTATTAATCCTTTTGTTTCTTTTCAATACAAAGTTAATTTACAATCAATCAATACGCGTTTTGAAGTGAAAAGATTTAGTATTATTATACAATGTTTCTTAAAATTCAGAATATTGTATAATTAATTTGTATTTTTCTGCTTATATGGTTTATGAATAAAAAATTCTGAAATTTCCCCCCTAAAATTACTGTTTAAATTTTCGCAGTACAGTAGAACGTCGTTTATCCGAATCAATTGGGACCGGACACCGTTTGGATACGCGATTGTTCGGATAACCGAACGCGATCCATGTAGTTTATGATACTGGACACTATACAAATATAGAAAATCATCACATGCGGGAAACGTGCTGGAAGAGAAAGTCAAATAGGTGCAAAACGTCGCAATTTTTACCTTGATTGTGGAAAATAATCACTTATTTTTCGCTGTACTATTTTACACCTTCGTTTTTTCAATGCAAGGTCGCTGATTCTCTTGAGCAGCAGTAGTTGAGTGGGACAGCACTCTGATTGTTGTTCGTATCACTCCATAGCTGTCTCTAACGCAGAAAAGCGTCAGAAGTTGATGGGCCCTTTCTACTTTATTGGTTGTTGTCTCGTCTTCATCCATTTCATCGTCAACAGGGTCGGATTTTTCTTGTTCAGAAGTCACAATCTCGTCATCATTTAGCATTTGAAATCTACAGTCTTCTGCAATGCATGCTATCCAGGTTTCTACATCAACAAAACTCAACAAAAGAGCACGTATACACCCCCTCACTTGGAAACAAACTGACCTAATACTCCGCGCAGATGTGTACCAAATCACACTACTGAAATTCCCCAAATATCCCTCACCTTCGGTTTTTACCGTCACTTTTTGCCTTACAGGAAACAAATGTTGAGCATTGCACTATTCGAAAACGTATCCGGACTTGGGTTCGGATATTTGACGCTCCGGATAATAATGGTTCGGATAAACGACGTGCTACTGTAAATAATTGTAAGGGAACACCTTCTTAAATCGCATCCTTTTTAAAAACCAGTACGGAAGAATAAAATTGATTTGTGTTACTATATTTATGCATTAAACAACCGAAATCAAAACCTCAAAAGACACGTTTTGAATACTATTTTTATAAACGGTGCGACCGCAAATGCTCACACAGAAAAACATTGGACCTCTCGTAATCGACAAATAAAAAAAGGCATTTTCTGGTTGCAAATTCATCAAGCACATCGCTTTAAAAGGAGAAAATGACCACATCCATTTGAAGGATGACTACACTTAAAAGACATACCACCTTATCTTAAAGTGTCTTCAGCAGTAATCCATTTGAAAGGGATTTTTGAGTGGTGATTTGTTTGTGCCTGAACGAATTACTTGTTTTCTTTCACTTTTTCACTTTTAATTTTGGCAACAGGATAGTTCACGGCCTACGCATCTCTTTTGTAAGTACAGACGTATATGTTAGACGATTCATGGGTTAGAGTTTCACGTTGAAAATGTGAATTAACAAATTCATAAATTTAAATCCTTTTTTTAAGTGAGAAACGTATTGCAGTATCATTGGAATTGCATTCAAAATGTAATGCATGCATTAAATTTTATACATGGACTGCAAGTTTAAAAAAAAATTTAGATACTTATAATTTTTAGATAACTAGTGAAAAATTATTTTCACTTTTATTTAAATACAAGATTTCACTTTCATTACTTGATAAGTGGGGATCAAAGATAAAGTATTCTAAAAACAAATTACGTCTAGAATAAAAACAATATTTTATCTCTGCTCTTATTGTTTGAAATGAAACAATATAACTAAAGTTTTACCTTTTTTTTCATGCACACACGCGTACATGTAAATTATTCTCTTTTAATTCTCTTGAGAAAGCTTTTCTTTTATTTACTTTTTTATCCAGAACACTCCAAGATCGCGCGTTACTTAATTCTTTTTATTTATCCGTTTAAAGAGAATACTGTATTATAACTCCAATTTTAGTTCTAAAAAAAGCCGAATCATCCATCTTTTGAACTGATGTAGTACTGCATCATCTACCAAACCCAACCAATCGGCTTGCAAAAATTAAATCATGTGATTTTAGAAGTTTCGTAGATTTAAATAAGCTGAGAGCTTTTGGATGAAGAAGTATGCATCTGGTCCCTCCTAAGCTTCGCTCGTGAGTTTTAAATGTTGTTGGTGCTGCTCTTACGATTTGTGAAAGCCACCTTGTGTTATGTGTCATCTCTAAAGTACTATTTTTAATAAATAAATATTATCAGCATGCTTTCCTAAATCTTTTTGAACACTACTATATCAAAAATGATATTCGGAGAGAGAACCCACGACTTTTTATATGCACACAATAAATAAAAACAATTTTTGAGATAAACTGTTTATCTCTTGACCACTATCTCCTGTTCTTAAGTAGTGATCATTATTCACTATCAATTTTCTACACATTTTAATGTGATTTCTTAAATACAGCAATACAAAACATCTTAAATGCTAAAATATAATTTCTAAAACATTTCAAAGTTAGTTGTGAATTACTATTATATATATGTATAATAAAATGAATATAAGCATGATACCACAATGGTGTAATAGAGAATATTAGTGCCCCCTGCAAAGTCAGGTTTTGCATTTAATATTTTATAAATTGGTTAAATACGCAATTGGCGTCAGTCAGGCTTTGGGCCCGATAGAATCCTGGTTTGCAGGGGGGGGGGGGTACGTTTCGCCATCGCATAATCCTACTTAACCGAGAAGGGAAAAACTCTGGAATCGAAAAGGAAGAGCAACAAACCAATATATATAACATATAAAAAGTCAACTGACCAAAATGGAAAACTTATGTTTTCTAGAGCTGTCACCGACTTGGGGCGGTCGAAGTAGGATTTACTTTTGCTATTTATATGTGTGTGGGTCAAATTTTTAGTTTATTACGAATAATTGTTTAAAGTTTTTAACATCATTCATTCCACTTCAGAAAATAAATTATTTTATTGAACTTCATTATTTAATTTTGTTCAATTACATTTCTCAAACGATGCAATAAACTTCCTATACAAAATGAGAGTATATACTCAGCAAAAAGCCATACTAATATCTTTAAAAAAATGCCGGCAAAATTAATTAAAAAAATTTTTTTAAATTAATTATGTTAGTTGCTGAAATGAATGCGATATATTTTAATTTATATACTCCATAATAAACTATTTTCAGTCTCTTATGATTCCATATTGTGTAGATTTGTATATTTATTTATTTTGATATTTTGCTTTATAAATGAACCATGTTTCATTGAGAATTCCGAATTGAATATTGTTAAGAAAAAAACATTCTGCCTGTTATGCATGAACTCATTTCCTTAACCTATGTTTAAAAGCTTTCATAAAATCTTCCTGACCGTAACGTATGTCGACATGATATCTTCTTTTGACCCTAAGACATAAACAAGTATGATTAATAGAGGTGAAATGCTAATATATATCGCTAAAAATATTGTTCTGTGATGGGTGTAAACATGTCTAAATTAAAAACCTTTAAAATTTTCTTAGAATGAGACTGTAAAAGACATATTGAGTTTTCCTTTTACCCCTCCCCTTTCTAAATTCATATTTATGAAATATTACTGTAAATTGCAGATTTTTTGCTCTTTTTTATTTTATTTTAAAAGAGAATTTGATTAATATCTCAAAAAAGGCCATGTACAGGATATAATTTAAATTTGGCTCATAAATCTTACGATTGATTATACTAATTATTCCTTCACGTTATTCAACAAAACTTTCAGAATTACGACTGGACTCTTCATTTAAAAAAAAAAGTAAGGTTAAAAACCGGTTTGGGAAAATAAATATTTTGCATATTTATTTAACCAAATAAATCTGGGAGTTGTGGGGTGAATGAATCACACAGGCGCCAAGAAGATTTAGACCCTGAAGATTGTAAATCCCGGTAATAAAAGGATTTGTCTTTCGAATAACTGAGTTTCAAGGAAAAGACAAACAAGTAGCGCTTTAAGTGCGAAAAGTACACTATTGGAGTACTTCGATAAGATAAAATAAGACAACAAAGGATGGAAGAAGAGTGTCTGAGATAAAAAAAAATGCACTGATTTTAAATTTTTATTTTTTAAACATTATCTATCTATACATTTTGAAGGAAAGTGACTCACTCATCTCAAGATCTCTGGCACTATTACACTCTCAAACACAGCCTTAGGAAATGAGAGCGTAAGGTTAAACATAGATTTAACGCCAGCCGACCTGCAGCAAGGAAGAGAAAGTAGAATAATAATAATATTCCATCAATACTAAGGGTAATTATCATAATACTAGAAGAGAATAATTCTAAAACTAAATTATACCATTTAAATATATATATATATATATGTTGAATAAACGTTTATAAAGATATACATACAGCGACGCACACAAGAGGAGGGGGACCATGGGTCCATACTCCTCTATAGCCCATGATATTTTTTCGATTGATGATAATCCTATGTATAGAGTACGTAAAGTTTAATTAAATACTTATTACCAATTTATTTTATTAATTAATGCTAATTATTAAATTAATTTATTTCTTACTGTTTTTTATTCCCAAAAGCAAAAGAATATGTTTGGCGGATTTTTGAGGCATGATACGAGAATGATGGACTTCGACCCTGGACCCCCCCCCCCCCACCTCTTAAAAAAATTTTGTGTGCGCCACTGTATGCATATTATAACTTAATATTTACTTAAAATTCTATAATCTTTTTATCTCTAAATCATAAATCCGAATGCCCTGTTTTGAAACGCGTGTCATTTCATTTCGTATTAAAGAATTAAAACCTATATATATATATATATATATTTACAGATTTATTCGCGATTTCTTGTAAAAGAATATCTTAATAAGAAACACGTGCTTTATATATACTGAGCGTTTGACTTTTCCCTAACATACTTACATAATTTCTAAAAATAATTAACATTTCCCTTTACTTGAACACATGATAATGTTTCCCCCATTATATTTCCCTTGTATTTAAGAATGTAGAAAGGGATAATATCCTCTCTTGATCACTTGGCGCTCAAACAGAGAGGATGTTGAATTCTGTGTTCTGATCGTAAAATTACCAAAATAAAAAATGATTTCCTCTCTCTCCCAACTTTTAGTTGCAACGACAACAAACACAAAATGAATACATCTTTACATTACATTACATTACACACACAGACTCTCTCACACACACATATATAAATATATGTTTAAATTCTTTTTTAAAAAATTTTGTTTGAACTAAGAGGGCTTGTAATGTAACGTAATGGAAATATTCAAATTCAAAAATAGATTTTTTCCTCCTATGTTTTCATGTGCTGTTGATAAACGTGTCTCATGTTAAAGTGTGTTACAACATTAATCTGTTTAAGTTTTTTGTGTGCTAGTTCTACTATTCCCAGTCTTATCTTTACTGTGATTTAACTCATCGAAATAGATATTTATAACCGTTTTCTCTAAACACTTGTAAATATAGTTCACTTGAAATTCACCATGGAGAAATAAAAAAAATCATTTTTATGTGTGCATTCATAATTCTTGTGAATCACACGCAGTTTATTTGAAAGGTTCACTCCAACCTCTTTTGCAATGTAAGCAAACGAAAACAAACAACGCATTTATCTATTTTCAGTGAATAAAACGCAGAGTGGGTGTGAAACTTGACAAATTTATGTGCACGTTGTCCTTTAGCATCATTTAAACCTTTTCTTGTGTTTGTGTTGTCACTTCTGGGTTCACCGGAAGTGTTTCTGTTTGGTAAGGTACATTATCGTCGAAATGGAACGAGAGTAAGATTTGTATACCAGGAAACAGAAGGGCTTATGAGTTATTTTAGGGTTACGTTAATGGATTCTCATCTGAAAAGTTGATAAAAAATGCATACAGCATGGTGACAGTATAAATTGTGTAACGAAATTGACAATTTAAATGTCAAGATCATTGTGTAGGACTAAATACTTAGGAAGCTTATTTGACCTGCACTTGATGTAAGCACATGATGAAACTATTATTTTAGAATAATATTTTGTCTCCGGTAAATTTTAGTTTTGAAGTTCCGTCTGGTTGAAATATTTGAATTCAACACTCCCAAAATTTACTACTCAGCTACGTAATTCACCCATATTTAGTTATTTGTTGAGTAATTTTTAAAAGCATGTGTAATTAACGTTTGTTTTAAGGAACGATCTTTTTTTATTCTAAATATTTAATGAATCTGAATTTAATATGTTGTGCAGTATGCTATGAAGACTAATGTCGGAAAAAATTAGTATTTTTAGTTAAACTGCTTAAAATATGAAAAATATTTGTTTTAAAAAAGTATTGTGCACCTTTCTGTTTATTACATTTACAAAATTTCTCATTCCGTGATATATAGGTTGATAAATTGTGAATCCTAATTCTATTCTGAGCAGAGATTGCCGCATGGGGAATAATACTGTTTAATGTTCTTTTTTAAATAATACTCTTTTAAGACGCGACTTTCTTATCTACAGTGGGGTGCAAAAATTAGAAAACAATGTATGATTCTCGCGATTTTGAATATAATAAATATTTTAAAAAATCATTCTTAGCATTTTAGATAATTTTATTTTTAAAAAAAAACGATTAGAGCATTTCTTAGCTACTTAGGAATGAAATTTAGGCGTCATTTTAAAGAATGATAGAATTTAATTTTTAAATCGCAAACATATAAAAATAAGACATAATTAAGTACTTTTTGTTTTTTATAGCAAAAATGTTCGTTCCCCATACACAGAAGAGTTCATATAAATTGTTTATAGGGGATTGCAATACCGGTATACCGAATACCCTTATTTTGAACCATTTATACAATTTTGTAATACCTGTATTCACAAGTTTAAATACCGCTTTTTTGGTATTTAGTAGAAATTTTTAAGGTTGTCTCCACTATATGTTCAGGAATCGTCAACATAGCAAAATACTGTACGTGTTTGTTTTTATGTCTCCTTAATAGGCGAATTAACTAGACTGTAAATATAAAGTTGCGTTGCACAATCAAGAGAAGGGATAAAATATGTGACTTATCCAAGGAGGCGGCCAAAACTATCTTATTACAGCTCAGAGCGATACTGCACACGCTCAAGATTCGTAGTTTGATATTCGTATCTGTGAAAACAAGGTTGCAGTTGCGGAAAAAGTGCGTAATATTTTGATATTTTTTTTAAACTGGTGAGTTTGTTATTCACATTGCATTTGCATATCACACAGTACAACTGATGCCATACATTTTTTAAGATCACATTTAAAAAATTTGTAATAGTACGGCAGACTGAATAGTGATATTTGCACTTTTTTGTGATTTAAATAAATAAGATGTTCCTTTACTTTTTTGTGATTCTTTATATGTACTATTATATTTTATAAGTTACAAATTATTTTTTGTGATATTTATTATCTCTAATAAAACGGGCAAATAAAAAAAAGAAAAACGTGTTTTCTTTTTCTTTTTCAAAAATTTCTGCTGCCGGGAGATCCCGGGAAACCGGTATCCCGGTATTAAGATCTAAAAAATTCCGTATACCGGTATTGAACTTTTGGTCCGATATTGCAATCCCCCTAATTGTTTGTATACAATATATATGTCTGATTATGGTTACTCTCATTTTTATTTTGAAGAATTTAATTTTTTTAAAAGTAAATGAGAATTTTTATGATAATTTGATAATTAAATACTTGTCAATACTATATCAATTATAAGATAGTATTTTAATTAAAAAGAATATTTGATTTACTCAACCACTACCACAATGTTATCTTTACATTAGTAAGAAGACGCATAATGATATGTACCGAACACATACTTGAAACGGTATGAAAGGGGAAAAATGAGGAACGATGCGTAATAATCTTATTTTTATAAACGTATGGAATAGGAATTTCTGCTTACACAATTGTGTCAATGTTTTTACTTAGTCTATCTCTTTACCGTTTTGCTAGTACAGCAATCAATGGATGTATATTATTTAGTCTGAGATAAAGTATGAATGTATGATACATTTTATACTTTTCATTGTTACATTTCTTACAAAAACGCTGAGAATTATGATTTGTCATACATATTGAATTCATTTTATTATAATTTTTTTAAAATAATTCTCTTTATTTTTAATTATGAGAATGTTATCTAAACTTTGAGTGGAATTGCACGCAAACACAATTATGGTATCATAAAATTTTGTTCTGTGAGAAAGTAATATTTTTAAAGTATATACATTTAGATATATTTTAAGTTTAAATATTATTATTTCTGGTAAAACTTTTGAATCTTATTATATTTTGCCTTAATAAAAAAAAAGAAATGTACCCACCTAGTTTAAATTCGACATTTTTATATAAATGTGAATAAAAATGTCAAATTTAATGAATTGTTAAAATTTGTAAAGGAAGGGAAATAATTTCTGACGAGTTTATTGTGTGTATAAGTGGGTTTTGAAATGCAAAAGTTAATTTAAAAAAAAGGAATTATTTAAGTTAGCATTGAAAATGTTCAATTAATAAAACGTAAGCTCTCTCTCTCTGTATTTTCATACATATTAAATTCTGGCCTACCGTTGAAATCGAAAATATTAATTCTGAAAACTAAGAATAAATGCTAAATTAATTACTGATATTCTCCAATTGTAACTGTTCTTGTTTATAATACTTGCACTAACTTCCTCAAACAGCAGAAGCGCAGGCGACCATTAAACTTCAGTAAAGGCGAGTTGAGGAAAGAATGTGCTCGCTGTAAAAAACCGTCCATATTTTGCCCATTATTTTTGTTAATGATATGTGTTGACTTTGTGTAACCTTAAATTAATAGTAGCTGTTGCATTAAAATGACTTTATTAAACCCAACGCCGAATTTACCACTTTAAGTTTAATATCAACTTCCAACGCAACGCAACTCCCTCTCAGTTAATTTCATTCTAGAAATTCGAATATAAATTGTGAGAGAAAAAAGATCCAAATCATTGATGACTAAAATAGAATCGAATGTTTCGGACTTGTAAAAGGAAAACATAAAAAATTTTAATCAATTTTAAACGACATGTCGTGATGAGAAATATTCCCCACCCTCTTCAAAGATGACAGTCAATAGATTAAATGCGATTTACGATGGGAAACAATTTTTTTTCTGGGGAAAAAATATCAGAAATTATGTCACGTTGTGAAACTCAATTACTGTTGTCCCTGATGAAAATAAGATGATGGCCTGAGCTTTTACATCTCTTACCTTTGAAGGCGCCTTCGTGTTTTTAAATATTTTGATTTTGGAATGAAGTTACGTGTGTGTGTTTTTTATTTCCTCAAATCAGTGTAATTTATTATTATTTTACATTTAGTTTTTTTAAAAAATTAATTAGTATTTGATATTTTGAAATTTTATTAGTTAGAACTGAATTTTAAGTCTTCATTAAATGTTACTTTTTTGTGAATTTTTAATTCCATGTAAATGAACTAATTATTACTGATTATTTTTTCACGCTTTTGAGGACCTTGTCTGTTCCAGTATGTTCTAATAATAGAATTTCTCCAACCCAGATAATAACTTTAGTTCTTGCTTCATTTAGTCTAATAAAGCACTTTCTGTCTCATATAAGTACGTATTCTCATATTGTGTTTGAATTATGAGACATTTCTATATTAAACAATCAAGAAGTAACAGGAACGTTAAAATGAGTCAATGGAATTAATTTCAAGTAGATGTTATGCCACAGAATTAAACTTTTTTCTGTTCCATATACCGTCCAAGTTGGTCAGTTGCAAAACTCTGATATTGTATATTTTTTTCTGTGTATCTGAATTATGAATACAATTTATATAGACGCTTCTCATTTCGTTTGTCCACGTGGAAATGATTAAACGTTGTGTTTCAATTATTTTCTATTACTTGTATCTTAATAGTTTACACGTGCGTTTCTCGGCAGCAATTTTTCGGTGAAGTTTTACTCTTCAACTACCTGCGTAGTTTCTAAAGATGAGTACTATCCCCTTCACTTAACCACGTGATTATAATATTCCTGTTATTCCTCCTTTGTATTTTCCCTACCTGAGAGTATGTGGGGAACTTGCTGTCTCTTTTCTCGTTACCTGTGCTTGTTGCGAAAGGACACGTAATTGCTACTTCCCCCTATATTTAAAACTCGTTAATATATTCGATTTTCTACTCGGCTTTTCTTTTGACACGACCATCTGCAAAAATACATTCATTACATACAAGTAATGTAATGTAAATCCTGTTTTGTAATAATTCTGTTAATGCACAAATCCTGTTTTTCGTGTATATTATTACTCATCATTATCAAAGTGAAGAATATTTGAGAAAGACTGGTAAAGAATATTTGAGAGTTTTTGCTAGAATTATAAAATCTGGTTTTTCCAAAAAATACTTAGTTATATTAAAATATCTCTAAAAAAAATAGAACTTCATTTAGTAAAAACTTTCTTATACATTTTTGTAATATTTTGAATAAAATTCAGATACCGTAATAAAGGCCTTCATGTTGCCATTTAAAAACATCCTAAAAAACTATGTCCTATTTTATTTTGTTTGAAACAATAGCTCACACTAACCTCTGCACTGAAAAAAAAAAAATACTTCGCTGATTGAATGATATAATGATGACAAGTCAATAGCTGATATTTTTAGATTAACGACAGTTCAATGTTATTCGCGCATGTGTTTTACAAGTATATTGAACTATTTGATGTCATTCTTTGTGAAAAAAATCTATTATTATGTATCATTGCTTATTAAATAATGTTTAATTAAAAACATTTACATTTTTCTATGGGATTTTAGTTTATTAATTGTGCCACAGATAAATGTATATCCCCTGAGCTGACTGGTTTCTTTGCAGGTAAATACAAAAATATGCTTTCACGTTAAAAATAAAATTCAAGGTCCTTACGTTGTGAGTAGCCAAATAAGGAGCGTCAAAGGTTTTGTAAAATTTATGGTCCGACATGTCCATTTTGTTTGAAATTTACTCTTCATGGTTTTGATTATTATTTGAAGTGCTTCTAGTATGCTTAAATTTGATCTTTCAGTCTGGTGTCTGTCTGCGTTTTAAAGAGCTGTGTAACTTATCGAATTTTAATCGTATTACATAAAGTTCTTTTTTTAAATGATTCATTTTTACTCCATGGAGTTAGTTTTTAAGAGGATATTGACATCATTTCAAGTCTCTGATCTTTAAAAATATCATGGTTTATTCTTCAACAATATATTTCTTTCCTTTTTCATTTTAGTTAATTTTAGGTGCTTTATCCCATAATAATATGTAAAATAATAACTGTTTAGTACGCATGTCTAGTTCTGTGATTCTCAACCATTACGCCGCCAAATTCTTGAAGTGTACCACCAAATGTTTTCAAAATTATTAATTATACTATGAAAATAAAATCCATAACCGAATCATTTTACCGTTTTATAGAAGCAAACTAAAGGTATTCATAATATACAAGTATTTAACGTATTCATTCGTGGATATATGGATATAAAAAATTGATTGGATTCCTATAATCCATTTGTGATAAGGGATACATCTGTATATGAATTAACGTTGGATGAAGAGGAAAAACTAATTCCACTCTGTAATAATCGAGACTTAGTTTCAAAACTTTCGGAAGAGTCAATTCATTTATTTTGGATTAAAATTAGAGGCAATTATCTCATAATAGCAAAAAAAGCTTTAAAATATTGTTAAAACTTTCTAAATTTTATTTTCGTGAAATTTTATGTTCAGCATTTACAAATATAAAAATTAAAGAAAGATCGAGACTTTTAAATGTAAATGACGAAATAAGAGTGGCTTTATCATTTTTACGACAAAATATAAATGAAATTATCAAAAATAATTAAGTTCAAATTTCACATTAAATGTATCCTTATAATTGATTTGTAACTTTGTTAATTGAAGTTACTCAATAAACGTTTTGTTGTCTTTGTCGAACATATTATTTTATTTAACTCTAAAATTACTCTTTTACATATTGTACTAAAGATAAGTAAAATTCTTTTAAACTTATTTTATTGTTAGTGTGTGGCGGTTGTACCTATATATAAGCCAGTAACAACCTTCGCACTATGATAATCATTTTAGTACAGTGGTTTTGTTATCTGCTTACGGAACGGAAGATACCGAGAACGAATCTCCTTCAAGTGTACCCCAAATTTTGAAATTGTTAAAAGTGTACCGCAACAAAAAAAAGTTGAGAATCACTGGTCTAGTGAAAGACCAGACTTTATATTTATTTTTGTTGATCTGTATGCAAGGAAAACTTTACTCACAAATATATGTCGGCCCAAATATTGAGGACATTTTCCTCGTGTGTGCAAATTTCTTCGTACATGGACATTTTTCAACTGACGGAAGATTTGTAAAAGTCAAAGTCAGAGCACTTTCTTCTCACTGCGAATCTGACTGTAATTCTGTAAGTTCAAACTGCAACTCCTCAGATGCTGTATCAATATCAGCAACACACGGAAAAGAAATCTCGGCTCAAGGCAGATTTCATGACTATTGTGACGTTCGAGACAGATAAAGGTAGCATGATATTGGTTAATTTGAACGTTAAGTTTAATTACGTCACAGCTTTATTTACAAATTTATATTTAAGTTATTAACTTAGTAATTGGATTATTAGAGTCCAAATGCTGTTGGTTTGTGAAGGAGGAATTTCGGCGTCCGTGCTCAGTGAAGTTTTCCGACCATCTCCCGTTCTCTCTCTTAACCCTTTCAAGGGTTTGGAAACATCGCAGGCGGCTTCCTTCATCCTCGGTTGCATCCGGTACGTGGCGGAATAGGGGGTGTTCCTTGTGGTGTCAAAGGTTGCCGGGTGATGTCCAAGACAAGGCCGTGGAATATATTAAGAGTGCATGTGTCCTTACACGTGTGTTGATCATTTCTACAAAAGAAGTCGAATCACAGCTTTGCGGCGGGAATCATTACACTGTCTTGATGGCTGCTGGTTGCCAACCTCTGGCTTAAGCTGTTGACCGTTTGATAGGACATATGATTTGAAATATCTGTAATCTAGTCCAGTGGTTTTTAAACTTTCGATCATCAGGACCCCCCCCCCTTCTTCCCACACATGGCTGAGTGATTTAAAAGTTCCTCAATAATACTAAGACTATGAATTCAGTTTTTAATCTTTGCACACGTGATTTTACTATAAATGTTTTGAAAATATTACGTTGTTGTAATGGCTAAGTAGTTGCAAACAATAAAAAAACTGAATTAATATACTCGATCAAAATACATGTTCTAATAGAGTTTTTTTCATTGGGGGCAGTTCAGTGAGGGCACTACTCTAGGGTGTTGCATCTTTCAATTTTTGCTTGGAGTCCATAAAATAGGGAAATCTTAACATTAAATGAGAGACCTTCGTGGACCCAGTGCCGGCTTAAGTTCATTTCGGGTCCTGAGCGCAGAAGATCTACAAGTCCCCTTGGCACTGGTGGATCCAAGAAAAATCTGGTTAAGTCCAGCTTTTCCGAGCACCTGAGCGCCAGCCTCAAACGCCCCATTTATAAACCTGAACTGCGTGGACCCCCTAAAAAGGCACTGCGGATCCCCAGGGTCCGTGGTTCACAGTTTAAGAACCGTTGATTTAGACCAGGGGTACTCAGCCTTTTTCTCCCCGGGCCGCATACACGACATGCGTTTCCGAGGGCCACAACATGCGAATAATGAAACAAACACACTATAAAACCAACGAAACATTGGATAAAGCAAATTGACGAAAATATTTAAACTCATTTTAAGTTTTATTTTAATATCATATTAACTTTTCGATCAAACATACATATAAAAAAATATTTATTTTTATGCATTTTTTACTGAGTTATGGATAGTTTCTATTTCCTTTCATCTATGACCAAGTCTCTTACTTACATTCTACATTTAAAAGAAACCAAATTGACAGAGAAATTGATATACTTGATTGCTTTGATTTCCAACTAAATTTTAATAGATTGTTCTCCAGTAATTCAAGTGCAAAGGCTCTGACTGGAACACTCAGAAAAGGCCGGAGGGTCACATGTGACCCGCGGCCGCAGGTTGAGTATCACTGTTCTAGACCATAGACATCTGCCCTTCTGCGTGTTGGATAATTCCACTTGTTTCCGGTCATTACTACGGATGATTTGACAGGTAAAAATGTTGACGTACGTTAATGGATAGGAATGTCAAAATTGCGTTTTTTCAGTTAATATTCTTTTGAAAGTTCCATTCATTTTTCACTTGATAAATTACTCTGCCCATATTTTATTTCAAATTCTGAGATATATTCATAAGAGAGTTAATTTTTTAAGGGTACAGTTAGTGATATTAATCTCTGATGTTATTCTAATTTTTCGTCATCAGCGCATTTAGAGGTTACTCAAATTCATCTGATATTTCCATCTTGATGCCTTTAATTACGGTGAGCGGCGCACTTAAAAGTTTTTTCCCCATAAGTCACTTGTTTTTTCCAAGCTTTTATTTCATTTATCAGATGAAGATTTATATCTTTTTGATTCAGCTTTTAATATCGGCATGACGAATCGTAAAACGAAGTATGATTACTTTGCGTGGGCTGGAAGCCAAATTGCATAAGAAGACAAATTTAGTTGCGATACACACACATAATTAGAATGAAATTTGATCGAAGGCCTGTTTTTCGTTCGTGAGAAAACCGCCTATTTTATATGAAAATAGTCATTACGAAGATTTAACTCGTATTCAAGGGTGGTAAAATAAATGCTGGGAATTTTTTTTATATTCCGTGTTCAGGAAATGAATATCTTGAGAAATTATCATTTTGTCAAAATTGGTGAATTTTGCAAGATTAATTCTGATGTTCTTTAAAAATAATTGGTTTTTTTTTTAAGAATAGCATAATAATGTATGGGCCATTCTTTTCTTTTCTTTTTATTTGAAACTGGTTTTAATTTATTTTAAACTAAAAGCTGTTATTAACATTGAAATCCGGAGGAAATTGTGATGGAACTGAAGGAATGTGTGTACTATGCTTTATTTTTAACGTAGACAAATATTTTCTGCTCTTCAAAAATGCGGCGATTCACATAAATATTTTTTTAATTCTATATTTTTCACTTTTTTTAAAAACATTTTAACCATTTTTATTTGTGGTTCATCCGTTGAACTATGGTGGGCAAATAGCGGACGCAAAGACAATCAAGAAAACCAAATGTAGAGAAAATATTCTTGATATTTGGTTCGACATATGTTTCGGAGCAGTGTTTTTCTTGCATGAAATCAATATAAGTAAATGTACAGATTAATTGGTTGATATTAGCTTGCAGGCTGTGATGAGATTGTTGCTAGCATTCTTAATTTTAATTTTAAAAAAATGTTGAATACATTTGTGGTAGAATACATTTGTTTCATTAAAATGGTTCCAAGATTAAATGTACTTGTAGTTATAGATTATATGAAGCTAACACAACAAAACAGAATAAAAAAACTCAACTTAATTAAACTTACGTTTATTGATTTTTACGGTACAATGTATACCTTTTTTTAGATGCAAAGTTAACTAATGAATGCTATCATTTTAAAAAGGTCGGCCCTGTGGTTTCTTACGTTTCCACAATGTGGCTCTCATGCGGGCCAAAGCGATTGTCCACCCTGTTTTATATTAACTTTAGAGGATTGCATAGAAGTTAACTTATTATTTTCGTTATATTAAAATTAAAACATGAACTAAAATGTCATTTGTTTTTATTTACAAGTATAAGTAAAGAAAAAGTAAATATTTGGGGATTAATACATTTGTGAAAAAGATACGCATGTGAACTGTTTGAAATTTAAAACTGAGAAGTATTTTATAATAATCTTTTCTCTTCCAGAATAGTTTTCATAAATTGTTTGAACACTTATTAAAATTTTACCACAATTTTATTACCTTCAAATACCTTAAGGCATCCGACTATTTGCGACAACTGTTTTTTTTTTTAAAAAAATGGAGATATGGAAACTTTTTTTTTTTTTAGATTTGCTTAGTACATTTTAAGAAAAATATGCTAATATTAAGAAGATAAAAAAATTGTTATTGCTAAAATAAGAAAAAATTGGTAAAAATTTACAATAAATAAACATAAATGGAGCCCATTTTGTACCAAAAGTTTATGAGTAAATTTTCAATTTTTCATTCTGATGTGTTGCTCTGTTATTCATTTTATTCATTTTTTGAAATAATCTTGAGGATAAGAGATGTTTTAATTTTTAACAAAAACTAGAGCACTTTATCTTAGTTATATGAATTTCTCAAAAACATCAGTGATTAAATTTACATAAGGGACTGTGTCGTAGTCTCCCACTACCCCTTTGCATATTATCTATGTTAGGATATGTAGTATTCATCATTAAAGACTACTCAAATAATAAATCACTTATTTATTATTTCTTTAAGACACAATTATACAATTAATAATCAACTTTAAGAACAATAAATTATCATGGAGTATTATCAGCATTCAATTATGGACGACGGAATACTAACTGATATCACGAGGGGAAATAACACGTACAATCAAACTACACATTTAAATTTAAGCCACAAAAGTTACAGACCTGAAATCTTCTTCAGTAGGAACCTGGAACAAGTAGAATTTATAAAGTGGCTGTAATCTAGGATATCTTCAATAACTTCTGATCCGCCCTAAATAATCTTCAAATTTCACTTCTTTAAGCTAGACGGATAAAAAACACCTTCTTGGACAACGACGTAGTTTCCTTTTTAATCTCAAACACGGAGTTCTACTCCATCAAACCGCTTAGTCATCCTCTTCTTCATTTCATTTCTCCTTTTATATCTCTTTCGAACTCGCTAAACACGAAACTATCTTATTTGCATAAGTCACACTTCCAGCTCTCAGTGGGATTGGTCAAAATAAATAGCAATTTAAAAAGTTTATGAGAGAAGGTTAGTGAAACGCGTAAGCACCCGTCACAACTGTAAACTTTGTAATAAAACAGTGATCGATAAATTAAACGTTAAAACACTTCTATTATTATATAGAACATACACAAAAATATTTCAGTTATTTATGTTCTGAAATTTTTGTGCAATCGCTCTGTCCCCTTTGAGCATTTTTAAAAAAACACACATTTCGAGTAAAACGCTTTTTAAAGTATTACATCTTGCTTCAAGTAATGGCATCTGCTTTTACTAAAACACTTGTAGTTTTGTTCTAGTGAACGGAAAATAATAAACTTGGCATTTTTATGAAGCTAATAAGATGGCCTACAAAAATAAAGTCATAGAAATTGTTTTTCAATTTTTGGCAAAATTCACAATTTTATGGTAATCGACTTGAGTATATGCTATTTACTATTATGTGAATTCATCTATAATAATAAATCCAATGTAGAAGAATTTTCTTAAAGTACATTTGCAAACTGTTGCTTTGCATTTTAATAATTTACGATAAAATCAGAACCTGTTTCTCACAAGCCAAAAATTTTCTGATTACATATATTCCGAAACTGAAGAACATTGTTAGAAGAGATCACAGTATCCATAACCGACATTCAAATCCCTATGAAATCAAATTAGACATTCATTCAACTCTAAAATTGTTGTTGAATAATTTTTTAGACATGGTTCTTCTTCTGCACTGTCCCTGTAACTGTATCCTTTCCTTTTTAAGTGTAATGATACTTCACATCCTCCTAGTACTAAAGGAGCCCGCCGGACCTTTTGTGGCTAGTGACACACTTGCATAATCGCGCCAACTGCACAACCGTTGTTTGTAATTAAAATTCGTGTCAATGCCTCGGTGCAATAACCACAGGTATTGGCGACCGATTAATTTATTGGCGGTAAAAGCGCATCTCGTAATTCTTGTCTCCTGTGTCCTCGAGGAGAAAATATACGAAAAGGAGCCATACATGACATGTAGAGCTTCTGTTTGGCGCACTTAATTGAAGATTGATTATCACACAAATACTTATCTGATACATTGTTATTACGATATTAAATCATTTATAGAGAGGTACTCCAAGATTGAGATATCTTTTTATTATTGACTCAGGTGCAGTCTTGGCTTGATTACTCAAGTTGAAATCAATCGGAGGATTGATCTGAGGCTCTATTCAGAAAAATTTAGATTATTTTTCGTTTAATTGCTTAATCGATACGATCACCACACCTCAAAGCAATTTGAGGATTATTGAAAATGGACCATAGCTTTAAACCACGATCAAAGGTTTTTATGGTGAATGGATACCGAGACGTCTTAAGGCATAATCAAAGTTTAGTCCCAGGTTCTCAATCTGGGGGAGGGGCTCGTCTCGTTCTCGATTCGGCCTCAATAATATTATGATTTGAATATTCTAATCTTTAAACGTTATTCTTGCACATATTCTCGGAAAAACTGCTAATTTCGAACTATACTCCCAACTGGGTACAAAGGCAAGATTGCATTATTATGTCACATCGTCGTCCATATATAGGCCTATTATTGTAACCAATCATTTCTCATTTAGTTGAAAGAAGGTAGTCAGTTTGTCCCTTGGTTTGGGAAATTGTGATTTAGGCACATGTAATTGTTATGTGTTACCGTTTGTACAAATGTTTAGCAACTTACTGTGTACTGTATCAGTGGCGTAACGGAGAATATTTGGTCAACCCTAGAAAGTCAGGTTTTGGTCCCCCAAGTTAGATTTTACATAGGGTAGGTACTTGGCAGCAGTCAGGCTTTGGGCTCCTAGAACCCTGGTCCTCTTCAATGCAGGGGTGTACCTTACGCCCCTGTACTGTCTGCAGGCAAGGTCTGCTTTTGCACAGGGGCCTAGGGCCTCAAAGTTTAAGACGTCACTGGAATGGAGACCCTTAATCTTTTTCATCCGTCCCTTTTTGCAGATTACAAGTCCCTTTCTGATGGACCATCTCTCTCGCAAACTCTTATGTATAATACGTACATATATTCACGTGAAATAAAATCACGAATTAAAAAAATATCAGAACTAAAAATCGTATCGTAATACTTATTGTTTATATTTAGTAATGCGTGTATTTCTGGATAAGCTCATTAAATAGCAATTTGTAAATATCATGCACATGGTACATACAGAATGGCAGCATAAGTGTTTTACATGTCCACCACTGAAAACTTGCCACATATGTTTGTTTCAACCAACTTGGTCTCAGTTATTGTACCATGGACCGAACTAGGTGGTGTGTCATATTAATAAAAGCTTGAAACATGCATCATTGTATCCATATTATTCTTGTTATATTCAAAATATTTATTTTTAAAAAAAATACACAATGGTGAGCAGTAATAAATAACATTTATCATAGCAATATTAATATCTGATTTGATTTATTCGCAATTAACATACATCATAATTCTAAAAAGTACAGTAATACCCCGACGTAGTGCCGGTTTATCTATTGAGCGCTTAGGGTGGGCGCTAGGACCCGATAAGCTGAACTTGAACAGATTGTCTGGTAATAAATTTCGATCCCCC